>JAODGC010027386.1:0-90298 GCA_027574925.1 Ecitoglossa quadriceps | reverse complement strand
CCACAGCCAACCACAACCGCCGCGGGATTTTGCTTTTTGTTTCAGGTCCGACCGAAGGGTGGGGTCCACCAAGTCCATAGCCAACCACAACCGCCGCGGGAGTTTGCTTTTTGTTTCAGGTCCGACCAAAGGATGGGCTCCACCAAATCCACAGCCAACCACAACCGCCGCGGGAGTTTGCTCTTTGTTTCAGGTCCAACCAAAAGATTGGATCCCCTAAGTACACAGCCAACCACACTCTCCGCGGCAAGGGAAGGCACCGTTTTGTGGGAGCCATTTAATGGTAAGAATATAATAATTTATTTTAAAGTTAGTATTTATGTCGCATGAACATATGTGTAGCAGTAGTAAATGTGGTGGTAGCAATAAAAATTGTTTTTCAAGTACCATACCTTCAGAGAACCCACATCGCTGGAAAGGTACGCTCCTTGGACCAACCGTCAAGTTATTTTGGGTTTTTCTATAGGATTAGTAACAATGAGCGGTTTAGTGAGTATTTGGACCCAGCTGGTGAACAAGTATTCATCAGTACTCATTATTGGATGGTGCTCTTACGCCAGAAGGATTAATATGGTGAGAAATATTTTTTAAGGGAATCTGGAATCCATGGCAAAATATTGTCGGATTGGGAATTGCAGTAATCATATTTACCAAGGTTTTAGGTAAAAAGCAATGCGTAGGGGATAAACAAAAATAACTAAGCTATTAATTACAACAAAAACATAAAAAATCTTTAATAAAGATTAATTATTTCATCTGTATTTGATCCCTAGTAACATCATAATCAATGTATTCCTGTTAACAACTGCGTAAGACGAATTTAACGGTTCAGAGCTCCAAGAAAGAATCAATTCCATTGCATAAATGTAATTGAAATTAATATGCTTAATAAAATAGCAAAAAAACGGAACAATAGATGCAACTTAAAGACGCACACTACTCCACTCCGGCCACTAGACGCATAAACTGGCGAACTATGAGTGGTGCTATCTCCAGTGAGGTATTTCAAGTACAATATATTGTAAACAACCCTCAATCAAAGACAATGTTTCAAACATATTAATGAAGTAATTGTGAAGCAATGAAATAAATTAGACAAAAAGAAAAAATCAATTTGTTACAATATTTAACCTAATGATTTCACAAAGTGTATTGATGGTGGTTGTTTTTGCAAAAAATGTGTTGCATTGTAAAAGTTGCATACCACAATACCTCAATTTAAATATATTCTTTTGAAATGTTTGTTATGGAAATGACTAAAGCAAATGCACGTTACGTGTCCGTAGTCAATTCGTAGAGAAAATTAAAAGATTCTTTGGAAAATTAAAATAACTAATGAAGCAAGAATAAATATTAGAACAATTATTACAAGCGCCGTTGTTCCGCCTTCCAAAGAATTAACAACAATGCAATGCAACCAACCTTCAATTTTGAACGTTTTATACTCGAATATTCATTTTTAAGTTTTAAACACATAACAGAAAAAGTAGTAGTTCTATAGTCGTCCATTTTTTACGTTTCATTTGATACCTAATTGGTTCCTTCCATTTCCTTAATTCAAATGAAGGAGTTCCCAAATAATAATAAATGCTTTCAATCATTAGGAAGTTTCCAGCAACAATAAGGTGATGAAAAATGACGTCATCAATCAATCTGACATTTTGGAAGCTATACAGCATTGGTGTCAAAGTTTCAAAATTCCAGTTGAATACTTACATAAAGTAACGTGTTCTTTACCTTCTTTATTTTCTTAAATCAAAGAGTTCAAACCTGCACCTTCTAAATGTTTGACGATGATGATATGTAATTAAGAATGTGTGCGCCATAAGAATCAATCAAATTCATCGTTAGTCATTTGCAAAATGCGAACAATTAACGCTGGCATCAATACAGATAGCTTCATCACGGGATATTCGGTAAATATATAAAGCAGTTGAAATTTTTCAAATACCAATTATTTAGAGGAACGGTAGGCGGTCAGTGCGTCACCTGCGTATTGAAAACGATGACACCTTCGTTAAGATCTACGCAATTGGTGACATGCTGGGCAAGGGAACCTTTGGAACGGTATTTGCCGTACGCGATATGAAGGACAACAAAACATGGGCGACAAAAGTCATCGAAAAGAAATCAGTGAGTTCTGTAAATTGAACAAACTCAACTATCTTATCGCAGAAGATAATCTATAAAGGTTTCAGACGTCCAATCAACATTTAAAAGTTCTCGAACGCGAAATTAACATCCTCAAAGTTCTGAACCACCCGCACATTATTGCCCTGCGCGAAGTACTCGAATCCCAAACGAAAATCTACCTTATCATGGAAAAGTGCTTGTCAGACCTGTCAAAAGTTATCCAGAACAAGACAATATCCTTCAATGAATCGAATGTGAGACCAATCATCAAAGATTTAACAAGTGCCATTACTTATTTACACAAAAACGGTAATCAAGCTGCGGAAGGAAACAAAGAAAGGCTAATTATCATAATCGTGTCCTCAGACATCGTCCACCGCGATGTAAAGCTCGAAAACGTTCTGGTGGCAGAGAATCCCGCCGACCCAAGTGATCACCTCTACATAAAACTCACAGATTTCGGTCTCAGCATCGTCAAAAGCGGACATGGCATCACCAGTATGTTGAGTGAACGTTGTGGAACTCTTCAATATATGTGTAATCCCAGCACGCCTCCCTAAATTCACAAAACTATTAATACAATATTTAAGCAGCACCTGAAATCCTGCAATCCAAGACTTACAGCCAACAATGCGACGTGTGGTCCATTGGAGTCATGGCTTACTTCATCATTACCTCAAAGATGCCCTTCGAGGGTAAAACAGAAGATGAGTTGATCACGACGATTTGCTCGAGGGAACCCACTCTCCAACATTCATTTTCACCCGAATTGAAGGACTTTGTCAAGCGAGTCCTCAACAAGGACCCCGCAGCGCGGATAACTGCAGCGGAGTTGCTAAATCACCCGTGGGTGCAAGCGAAGAAGTTGATTGACTATACTCAGTCACATAACGTCATCGACATGATGCGTTTGTGTAACCAGGACATGCGAGTAACTCAAATTATTAACTAAACTCATTAAGTAAATAAATTATTAGATTGGAATAATTGGTAGGTAATGGTTGAGGATGATCCAGACGAATTGTTACTCACCACAAACCAGGAGGGTTATCGATCGGCGGCAGCAATCTCGGTGAAAAATGTTACCTTTGACAAGAAGAATCGGCGGACAACCAACGTCGTTGGTACCAGGAATCATTCTGCACGCAAAGATACACGCGCTAAGCCTATGCATCGATGACCGTAAATTTGTGGGGTGTTTAGATTTACTTAAATATTTCTGTTCAGTTTACCAAGTGGTTACTATTAGAATTGTAAGTTGTGTTAATTTACTTGCATTCCATAGCTCTTCTTTGAAACTAGGGCCAGCGCAAAATAGGAGGAGGAAGGACCTCAAACAACCAACACCATCACCACCACTCAATTGTAAATATTTATTCAAAAAACAAAAAAACAACCATAAAATCGTCATCAGTACAGTACATTTACATCTCATTACATTTCGCATTTATTATTCACCTCGCCTTTTCTACCCTTTTCACAATTTTCCGTTACCTTCGCTACCTCTAGCAATAAAAATAAGGTACACAATGTATTTGAACCGGCATCAACACTGTCGGCAACTCCCAAAATAAATTTGCAACAAGACAAAGAAAACGCACACAAATATCTCAATAGCCTGTGTCCACATTCATGGTATTAATGCAATCATTGTAATAGTTAATAGATACATGAATAATAATTTGCATAAATATGCCATATTAATTAATAGTACATACAATACGTAATATGCAATAATAAACAAATAAACTGCATCCAAAAATACATTTCTTCCGAAGCCATTTTTCGTTAGGTGAATAGCCGTGGGATTTGTCTCGCAAAGCCCCTTTCAAAAAAGAAGCTCCTCATTCCTTGTTACTTTTTATAACTTGTCATGTGTTGCTTGGCAAACCCACGGCGTATCTCGGGATAAACAATTATAAAACGGCTCCCGAATAATAACCCTGAATAACCATTGTGTTTATTGTATTTGCAATTTCATCATCATCATCATCAAGTGAAGCTTTGTTGTATTCGTTAATTCCCCATGCGCTTTCCTTTCGATCCCATTTCTTATCTGCTCAATGTGTGAAAATTGTCTTCACCAGTTTTTTGTTTTTACCAAAGGAACAAACTATAGCTACCGAAGAGAGGAGGAAAAGAAAGAGTGTACATCCTGGGAGAATGTGCACTAGAAAAATAGTAGGATGTCATTAGAATATAAAAAACAAAAAAAAACAAAAGAATTGGGAATCAAACTAGTCCCCCGAATGCCTTGATTCCAATCTTGAAGTGAGTAAATAAATCAAATATTTCCGTCAAATTTCTGTCCCTCGGACTCCTGCCATTATTTTCATCTGGCACGACGCCGAACCCTTGGCAATTTTCAAAGACTTATTATCTAGAAAAGTCAAGGTAATGTTATTATAGGTAAAACAAGCAATTTCAATGCAGGCCCAACTTGCTATCAAACAATTTTCTACAGGATCGCATCGTTAGCATATCGAGAACTCGAATCTAGTTTCGCAGCGCGCGGAATTTCATCGTTACAAGTTAATCGTAAGAATTGTAAAATGGAAACTTGTGTAAATATCAAGAGATTACAATTACGCTTAGATATTAGAGACTTGCATCTAGTGCGCGAGCAACCAGTAAACGCTAATCGTAGAAATGGCAATAATAAAATCTTTGGATGTTTTTCGTACCCCGATCATCATCAGCATCATGTAAAATGTAAATTTTGTAAACTCGTAAATGGCAATTCAAAAAGTCAATCATGTTTGGTGTCGTTAAGGAGCCAAGGTTAATCATTATTAATGTTTTTCTCTTAATTATCCGTCCTGCATCGTCCAAAAGCAAAGAGAAACTGAAACCAACTACAGATAGAATTGGAAGTAGTTTCATATATATTATCTCCAGGCATCACGTGCTTGTGTCAATATATTAATTATGTATATGGTAATTAATAAGTTGCAATTGGCGCGTTGTTGCTTCTCACAGTGATCAAAATACTTGTAAATATTTAAATATTCGGTAAATCTCTAGAAAATTATACACGAAAACATTTGAAAGTTCAAAATGATATGTCCACTGACTACCATACAAGTCGGCTTAATGTACTAGACCTAGAATACCTAAAGCTAGTCAAGTAATTCACGACGTAAGTCTATAACTAGCGCACTCGCGTACAATATTATCAACCCCCCCATCATCTGCTTGCACTCGTAAACTAACTAAATCCCAATCAGAAATTCATTAAACATCTATGCAAAACACACTAAAATACAACGATTATTGTAGCCAACGACTTTGTATTCGTTTCACCGCATTGAAACACGCGTTAAATTTGTTAGACTTTAATGATTCACACACAACTTGTTCAAAAATATGCATTTGTATTACATTTAAATTTGTACTCTTCCTGACTAAAATGCAGTTTTATTTCCAACACCCAATTCTCCAACATCAATTTCGCAAAATCGAATAAATACCAAATTATCAAACTGCATTAATCTCCATGTCTTTGCATTTTTGTTTTGATTCCGATTGCAAAATGATTGCAAGACGAAAACCGCTATTGCACTGATTCTGATCAATCCTCCTACAACTATTATTTGAAAACATTCGGAAAAAGACGTCAAAAATATGGAGATGCCACATACGTCATCTCTAGCTAACACCAGAATGAAAATAGTAGACCTCACAACCAAGCGATGAAAATGCGCATTATAATTCGGTGACATTAACGTTAAGTTGCTTCACATGAGGTAAGGTAGTTAAGGTATTTACTTCTTTCACTTCCGTCGCTTACTTTAGAAAATATTATTATTCATTCAAGTGGTGTATAGATAGATATATTATATATGGTCGTTTCAAAATGATTGTACAGAGCGTCATCTAGAAATCCTCAAGAATCCAAGTTTAGAATGAAAGTTTGCTCATTTTGCAGACGCGCAAAACAGGTGTGTCGATATTAGGTCATTAGTCAACTATTATGGAGTAGTTTCAACATTCCAAGCAACTCATTGACATACTAGTAGCATATCTTATAGAATTTATATATCCAATACTCTTCAAATTGTTGCCGCAATCCATCTAACAATAACTACGCAGCATCAGCCTAAATTTGTCTCGTGAAGTACTTATTGCTATAGTTGAATTTTATTATTTTCAAGCTTGAATTCAAAGAGTAGATCCAATCCACCCTCCTTAGCGCTAAGTGAAAAGTCGTTTGTAGCGATTGCTTTCGGTTATCTTTGCTATAATTTCGCAACAAACACTCATATTTGACGTACACCAATCTTGTACACATCCAAATGAACAATGAATGTATGAGTAATAAATGTATAATTTATCAATATTAACTTTTGTATGTGTTTGTTTGTATACATGGCGAAAATACGAGTATCTAAAAACGTTTAATATTTTATCCCTCCCGCAGCTTCAATCGCCTGGATTAATATTCAATGAAACTCCACACTATTTGTCTCCCTGCTTTGTACACGATTCATGATAACATGTAATATTTTGTCGAACATTTACATTATGGGACTGTTAGCGATTGTAAAAATCATCAAAAATCTATCACATTAATACACGCTTCATATTTTGAATATTTGAACATAGATATACTATATACTTTGAAATGTAGTGAGTGCGACAAGTTAAGATACACGCGGATTCAAAGTTGAGAATACAGTGTTTCTAATATTGCGTTTGTTTCTGGAAATCCTCCTAGGGGTAAAATACATCTAACTTTTACTAACATTCGATCAAAACACGTTTGAAATTTAAATTGATTTGTAAAGCAACTTGATATCTTCGTGCACTTCGTCCAACAGATTTTGATTCCTCGATTCTTAGACTTTCATAAAGAGGTATTATATATGTATTACTTTTCTATAATAAGTGAGCAAATGCCTTACTTCCCTTGTCCCTCTGATAAAATGTAAATATGTATATGAAGATTTGTGTCAATTTTCTTTGGCGAGAAAAATATGTCGATGCCACTTTCAGCGTCCAATTGTCAACAACTTTAGTGCTTAGATTTACTCGGGGTGTGTTACTGGCTAAAAACTTACTACGCAACAACGTGCTGATTCTGCATGTGTTCCAATTTCATTAATAAATATTGCCTTGGATTTATTCTAGAGACGAAAATCAATCGTTAAACAATTAAATAAATTAAAATAGTACATTATCTCTAGCCTAGCATCCTAGGCCAACTTCATCATTGAATAATTGTAAATATAGTACACATACACAGTGTAATTGCAAAGTTGTAAAATGACTTTCAGTGACTTGATTTCGCTTATTGTAAACTCCGCCTGCCCCGCTCTGCACATACATTAATTGTAAATAGTTTTGCATGTTTTACTCGCTTACCGCTAAGAGCTAACATTTTTTTTTTTAATTTTTCTTGTTTTTCTCTCCATCCTGTGCATATTCAAGAGATAAAATTGACATCACAAGTAAATTTGTAAAGTTGTTATGTTATACGGTTATTACTAATTAATTTATAGTAATAATGTCGTATTATGAAGGTATGAAGGTACGGAAATTAATTGTAATATTGTACAGTTCTAGTTAAACGGTTAGTTCCAAACTGTTTATGCCTGTACGCTGCTGCACAAATGTAACTAACTGATTTTGATATTGATATATCGATGATACATACACAACTCGCAGGTTTGCAATTGCTTACACGTTGAATTTATTAGTGTTCTTTTTGTGTTTTGTTGCTGTATATATAATATATACATAAATATTGTTATATATTCTTTAAATATTTCTTGCGCGTCGCACTAAATTTTAAAACGGTGTTGAAAACGCTGCGTCAAGGGCAAAAACCCTCTTCGAACACTTCCAAACATCTTACACTGGAATAGGATGTCATGTAGGGTGTGCAACGCGCAAAATAACAACGACAGACTAAGGTCACAACTTATCCTGAAGATACTATTATCACAGGCGCGGTTTTCGCCGTGGCTGCTTACACAATTCATTATTCACCTCTTTTCAATTAGAAATAAAACAAACGAACTTTTAACCACCGGTCATCTGAATATGGTAATTTGGTATCGCAAATCTTTGGATGCAAGCAGTCACGGTGATATTTTTGTATTTAAATTTTTTCTTTTTTTTTCTTTTGAAGAACAAGTTAATTAATTCTGAACACAGCACGCATTCGTTCCCATTCACACTGAACATCAAAATGCCTCAATAAAATTCACCCTTCGGCATTCACCACCCGGATTTTGGTATAGAACGTAATCAATAATTAATAATACAGCGGCATACTCCCCCACGTCTTGTATCGTTACGCGGTTACGCAATATTAGGCTGATAATGTACGTGTATATCATTGTTGTCTGCTTAGCGTTATGTGTTTCGTGTAGACATCCTAGATGTAGATATAGAATACATGTCTATGTACATTATGTAGATATAAATAATCAATCAACGTTCTTAAAACTCTTATTTTTAGTACCCTACGTTTAAAAACAGCTACGGATGATGGCACAATGTATAATGCTTTTTTTTCCTTTCCCTTCCTGCATTAGTTAAACATGCTCGATCAATACACACAACTGGCCTAAGCCTAACATCCTGAAAGTGATATTCGCCCGCGTCTTGTAGACATTTTCCCACTAATGCTACGCAACTTCACTTTCACTTCTCGTTTCAATCGATCCAAGGAAACGCCTAAGCAACCTGAGTACGTATATAATTTTGAATCTATAGTAACCTAAAGATATTCAGTGTAAATACCTTTTCATAAACTCAATTTGAATAAAATCTGCACAATGATAAACTCGTTAACAATCATTGCGAATGGTTGTAAATAAAGCGATCGAAAATTATCAAACAATCAAATTCTTTGATCTCATCGTGAATAGTTAAAAAAAAAAACAAAAATAAAATCACAAGAAACAACAAGCTTAGAAACTAAAAATACATTTTTCGTAGCGCTAGAAGTCTTAAAGTAAACTAACCAACCTAGAACTAATCAAATAAACGGAATGATTTTGTTGCCCTAAGTATCCGCTACTTGCATCTTGTACCGAGAGAAAACTAATAATACGCCGACACTGGCAACAATTAGGCGATCGCAAAACATATTAGTGTATATAAAAACGTTACAAACGCATGTGTTTAGTATATTGTAATCGTAGTTTTGTATAATATCAAAAAGATTGTGCTCTTATTTTGCCCCCACGTCGAAAAAACGTACCAGGTATCATTCGAAACTTTAAAAGAATGAAAACTAACCGACACCCAACGAGATTCATCATCAAAGTGTGCAATTTTTGGTACTACGCTGTTGGTTTTAACAATACGAAAGTGTTACAATTTTGTAATTGGCACATGAAGTATCTCATTCTAATTAGTAATAAACTTTCAACTCAATCTCATTCGCGTTTTGCCACGACGTCTTTTGGTTACATTTTCCATATTTTTAATTGTCAAATCAAAAATGAAAAATAATATTAATAATAATTAACGTGTAAATATTTAGGAACCTTATTATCTCTCTTTGTCTGCACTGCACAGCATAGTGTATGTTTCAATTACACCCTGCCACTGCTATCGAATTAAACAAATCATATGGTATTTATAAGAACATATCAAAAAGAAAATATTACCATTGGTCAGAAATGTAAAGTATTGAAACTGTATTGAATTTTCAAGTATGTGGTAAACTCATAGTGAAGTATACGTATTATATGAATGTTTTGTACACTTCGGATTTAAATTTGCGCCATGGCGATTGTTCATGTTTGTGTATGGTTGCTAGGCATGAATCGCTCAATCAGCCCTAGCAAATATGGTGTATTTTTTTTTGTGTTTTTCCATTTTTTCTCACTTAAGAATTAATAATCGTTTTTGTATATTAATTGTAAATATTTCGTTCCTTTTAGTGTAATACAGTTAGAAATTAAGTGATTATGTCAACATGATACGAAAGAAGTGGAAGTCCTTACATTTTCACTCTTCTCGCATCGAAATCAACATAGAACAAAATAGCCACTCGCTTCTCTATATTGAAACGCGTGATTATTAATGGCTATTGGTAATTTGACATTATGTTCAACTTTTGGATGCTTTCAGACGCAATTGAAACGCGTCGCTTGCAGCAAGCGCGTTCGCTTTTTCGATTACAACAAATCAACAACTAGTAAAATAAAATCAGTTCTGTGAATTAAAATTAATTACACCTAATGTATAAAAGAGATCAAAAATACTACTTGCCGATGGTGAGTGCATTGTTGGATGGCTCTCGTCTCGCTGGTCGGCAAATGTGTGAAGAGTTATTAGTTATGTTGATTTTTTAGGTTTTCGGTTTTCTTGCTTTTTTCTTTCGTCGTTGGCTTCTTAGAGGATGTACAGTGTATTGAGCACCAAGACGTGATGGTTGTTCTTGGCCAGGGTGACGACGTAACCCTCGGAGGTGATTTTTAACCCACAGCAACGAGATACCTGAGAAAGAAGTATTTAATTTCACAGTATCAATACACCCGCCGCAAAGCAAAAATACCTTGACATAAGGACACTCAAACTCCGAAATAAGATCGCCTTCCCGATTGAAAACAGCAACATGAAAACGATTGCCATGCGAATCACCAATCAGAATATCACCAGCGTCGGAAATGTCAATTCCATTGGGATAATTAGTAATGTTATCCCACCCAATTCGACGGATAAAGTTTCCTTCCTCGCTGAAGATGACCACGTTGTGTCCTTTGAAGTCACAAACGTAGAAATCTTTACCTGCCGCAATAAAAACCAATACCAAACTTTGCCAAAAAGGTAAAACACAGCAAGTACTAACCATGAATGGCAATATCTGAAGGTTCACGCATGTAATCACTGCAATCAAACCATCTAATCAAGTCCCCATTCTCGGAAATAACGAAAACAGTTGGACTGACACTGTCCACAGCAACAATCTCCCCATTCGTAGTAACAGCTAGTCCAGCAACGATGTCAATATACCTGATGGCAATCTTCTTCAAGAAATGACCATTCTTGGTGAAGATCTGCATCCTCGAACGCTCGTTACCACGGTCACAGACGACATACTTGCCACTAGATCGCATTACTGCGACTTTTCGCGGATACCACAATTGCCCTTCGTCCTTCCCAGCGACACCAAATTGGAATTTAAAAGTTCCATTCTTATCAAAGACCTTTAATCAAAAATAAAACACTTAATGCTTGAATAGCACTAATTAAATTATGTTTCTTACCTGAATGCGGTGATTATTCGTATCAGCCACAACAATGTCCTCCTCCAAACCCAGGCAAAAGCCATGCGGTGAGTTAAACTGTCCTTTTCCGGCGCCCAGCTGTCCAAACTTGCATCTTATTTGCATTGGGCACACTTTTCCAGCCCGCTGCGGAGGCGGCCCACGTCCAGCATGGCCCATCCCATCTGGAATTATATCATCCGGAGTGGACAGTAACGGAGATGTCGAAGCAGACAACGGAGCAAACCCATTCAATAAATTGTTGGTCAGAGCAGGAGAATTCGCTCGCATCAGCATGCCACCACCATTGGAGATGCCATGGTCTCCATTGTTAAACCCACCAAGTTTGGCCAACGAGTGGAGATTCTTAAACGCAGTGTCACTGGTGAACAGGTCAGCTAAGAATGGGGGCTGGGTTGGAGAAGCTGCTGTATTGGCATTCTCAGCTAAGCTAGCAAGCTGAGTAATATTATACTCTGCAATGCTGGTAAAGCCTTGAAGGCCAGCACTGGAAATTGGAGCAATTGGAGGTGTGGCAGCCAAGGCTAGTCCTTGGAGATTAGAAGTCAAGTCACCATCAAAAGATGATTGCATTGAAGTTGGCAGGGAAATTGGGCTGCTTGTAGTCTGAGAGTCATCTGGTATATTGCCATTCGGAATGGGAATCATTGGGAGGGTGGTTACTTGAAGGGGCTTCTCTTTTTTGACCTCTAAGTCTTGAACTTCAATACTGCCAACGTCTGAATCAGCTTCCGTCTTAAAGGAACCAAAACCTTTCTTCACCAAAGTCTCAAATTCACTCAGATCAGTGATGAATTCGAATGCGTAGTTGCATTGTGGCTTATTCAATGTCTGAATCAACCTCATTAATTGATTGGCAACTACAGAACGCAGGTACAATATCTCCGAAGCTGTTCCCACTTCCAAGACACGTGAAGCATACTTGCAAGCATCCTCCACGAGCTCGGAATCTCTCCCAACCTTCTGAGTTAAATCCATAATCTTCAACTCCCTCTCCCTGTAAAGATTATTCAGCTGCCCAAGGGCGTCTTCACAGCACTTCTCCAAAATCGCTTTGTAGGACTGATACGACTCAGTGATGAGATCCTTGGCCGTACTTTTCTGATTGGCAAGCTCCTCCAACGCGCTATCCAGATCCCCAGAAGCTTTAAACATATCATCGGCAATCGCCTTGGTCTTTTCCACCATGCACTGTAGCTCCTCGCGAACTCGCGGCTCAGACTCCAAGAACTGCTCGTACTTATGCCCAGCTGCACTGTTGTGCTCAACCTTGATACACTCAGCGCAGACTGGCGTTTCGCAAGTGCCGCAGTAGTGAATCAGATGCTCATTCGGATGCTGCGAACAGATCAGTGGCTTATGAATGGTGATTTTCTTGCCTTCGGCACGCATCACGTCTAGCGAGACCACGACATGAGTCTCAAAGAGGCGCATAAATTGGTGAGCCTTTTCACAATGGTTGCAGAGCAAGTTGTGGCACGTTGAGCAGCGAGATATTGCCACCTCCTTGGCGGTGCAACTGGTGCACTGCAGATTAGTAGTATTGGTCACGTCAGAGATATTTGTAGACATGACATCCAAGGGCAAGGAAGCCAACTTCTTATATCCAACCTAGCAGAAAAATAGCAATGAAAGAAAGTTTGTAATACAAGTGCAAATGCACGATGTATATTTAAATGACTCAAGCGCCCTCTGACGTGCCTGAGTCGTAATTTATCCGCAGTACAACCGCCCCCGGAACGACGCACGACTCGAGAATCACAGCATATGCCGCAACCGCGCCGCCACCCCACGGGACACGTGCGGATTTGGGTCACGACCCAGTTCCGCAACTGGATCCGACTGCATTGACCTACATCGACAACTAGCCGCACAATTGGACCGCACGCAAACTTTACACAAACTCAAACTTTTAATTGGACTATTACACTAGTCACCCATTTTTTCCCACCTGCAACCCTCTAAATATTCGTAATTATATTATATAACCAATAATCCAATTGGATTCCAATTCTACTATACCACTTTGCCAATTGAAAAAAAAAGAACTATAAACATGATAAGCACTTACATTAGTTTCCTGTTCACAGACTGGGCAGCAAATAACAGTGACTGGACTCCCAGCATCACCTCCCCCATCCATCAGCTTCATGTCCAGGCATTGCTCACAAAACACATGCAGACATGACAGTAACCTTGGGACAACCAATGATCCTCTGAATACCACCAAAAAAGAATTGATTAGTTCATGTAATGTAATAATTCACTGATTTATGGCATACCTGCACAAGCGACAACTGTCTGGATCACACATCAATGCATTCTCCAGTGGACTAGAGCTACCACTCTTTGCTCCATCACCAAAAATAGTGCCAGACAGACTGTAGTCATCCTTTGAATCAAAATCCTTGTCACAGTAATCTTGCTTCAGTTCATCCATCGCAACTAATTGCAGTTTAAATTCCCGGCAAGTCTTCTCCTAAACAACTTGCTTTTCTTCTTGTAATTTGCAGATTTATGGTGTAAGAAGTTTTAAATTTGTTAAAGGGCCCCAAATTTGCAAAATTAAGAAATGTTCATCTACATAGAAACAACATTAACAATTATTAATTACGGTGTGAACAAGTTCGGTTTAATGTGTGGGAGTTTGAAAGCGAGGTTAGTTTGTAGCACTGCGTGCAGCAAAGCTCAGATCAATCAATCCCATGGACCTCGCAGTCTGTTTATGTTCCAGAGACACAGAATGATTGTTATCATATATTCTGGTGTGTGGGCAACACATGTGAAACGGATGATAATAAGACGTAAAAGTGCACAGTGTTTGAAGACTTACCACTGCCATGTCGAGCGTGTGGAATTGTTTAGCAAATGGCGCGTCCCGCTTCGCGTTCGAGTTTGAGCGATCTGAGCAACGAGCACCACGGAACAAAAGCAGCAGCAAGGGCACGCACGATGCGCACGCGACGGCGGCGGCTGCGGCGGCCAATCGGGTCCTACTGCGAGAGCAGGAGCACAAGAAACGCAACTTTATCAATCAATGAGCGCAAGCAGGAGCCAAGTCTTCTTTGCGCGTGGTCCCGGTCGGCTTCTGTTTCGGCTGCAGCTTCGGACCGTTGCGGATTGTCCTACTCTCTTCAACCCAACTAGAGTCCAGTTGGACGCGCAGGAATGAGTGAAATAGAATGCCTTGTTATTACTGCCCCTCTGACGCAATCTGGTTAGAACGCAGCAGAGCAGCAAGTGTATTTGCGACGCCCCCGTCTGCTCTGTGCGTATAAATCACCCAGCTACTTTCGCTTGCTTCGGATGCGGTTGATGCGACACCAGCTAAATAAAGACAGACAAGTCTGGAGAAGCCACCGAAGGAGCCGAAGCGTAGGCACAAGGAGGAAGTGAGACACAAATACCCGCCCGACAATACCAAAGACGATAGTTCACAATTAAAACTTACATTGCTCGCGTAATTCGCACGGCGATCATAAGGACGACGCATGAAAAGTTGAAATAGCGTGTTCGTGCAGTTTCATTTTTGCAGCGCCAAGTCGCGCATGCAGGAAAATATAATTGATATTGATAAGAAAATTGCGATGGCCTTCAAACGCCTTTAATGGAATTCGATTTTGCTTTATGTTGTGCATGTACTACGAAACGTGCACATATAGGCAATGCAGATGAATCAACGGCTGCAGACGCAATTATTCACTAAATAATAAAACCGTCCTCTTGATTCCCGAAAGCGTTGTTATCCGCATTGCGGTGCGAAGTTCACACAATGTAAATCCGCAACATTCGCACTCGAAATACTTTAATACTTAATGGAAAACAACTCACCAAGTTGAAGTATAAAATGTGGAGAATAGCCCCTTGCAATTCTCTCAATTTATCGATATTTAATTTGCCCAAAAATAACCCAAAAACGTATTTTAATATTTGAAACCTTGTTGTGATATATTTGTAGTTTTTTTTATCTGTCAGCCTGTGTTTGGTTGGCTTACAAACATCCCGCATAATAAATATACTTCAATCATTGAAAATGTTTTTTGTTTTCTCGAGCACCTTGATTTTAAACGAATCAAAGTTGTGGTTTCGAACTAGTGAAATCAATCAAATTCGTCAACATTGCTGTCTACAATAGGCAACCTTTTGTGCGTAACTCTTGCAGTCAGACCCCAAGGGTGACTAACTAAAGTAATCAAACTTTTGAAAACTCTTTAAAAGCAAATTTTAATACTACGCTATAATTCTTTCTCGATCACTTCTAAGACAGCAATATATAAATTAAATCCAATCAGCAATGTTTGAAGCTTAATTATTTAATTATTTGTAAAGTAATCAAAATTAGTAACTTCATCAAAATTAACTTGGTTATTCCCTTGTTGCTGGCCCATTTGTTGATCCATTGTAGGTCTAGGCCCACCTTGTTGCATATTGCCACCCATGTTCGGATGCATTTGGTTTCCCATCATCTGGGGACGATACTGAGGCTGTTGTTGTAGCAAAGTCCTCAATCCTGGATTATTGGATAAAACTTGAGGCCCTCCAGGTCCAGATAACATCATCCGTTGTGGTTGGATACAATTTGCTGATGGTATAACTTTGTTCATACGTTGTTGCTGTACAAGAAATTACAAAATTACAAATTGTAGCCATGAAAACCTATATATTCTTCTTACATCTAGCATTTTATAATGCATTTCCTGCTGTTGAGCCATTTGCAATGCCTCCTGCAGCTGCTGCGTCTTCATATGCGAAATCCTCTCCAATTGGTTCTTATACTGCTGTTCTTGTTGCTGTGCCACTTCTAAAGTCTGTTTAAGTTGACTAATCTTGTCCAAATTTGCCTGTCTTTCTACTTCCAAATGATTTGTGTATGGCCCGCCTTGAGGCCGATTACCAGCACCCATCATACCCTGCTGGCTGTTTCCAGTCATTGTCTGATTGGGTGGTACCTGTTGTTGATTCTGATTTGGAAGAGGCATTCGCAGACGCATTCCACCGGGAACTCCAGCAACACCAGGCATGTTGGGGTTCATCATCTGGCCTGAAATGTTCTGCTGTGACTGACTGCTCGACGTAACAACATTCTGTGTGAGCTGACCACCTCCCATGGTCATTGTGTTCTTCTGCACCATCATCATGGTTTGGTTCTGGCTTTGCGGAGTAGAGGTATTGGGCATTTGCGGTGGAATGCCAATGCCTGGGCCTTGTACTGATTGACCGGGTTGCATGCCTTGAGAAGGATCTACTCGTCGCATTATCTGCGTTGATTTTTGTTGTTGGATGACTTTACGGAGGCGGTCGACAAACGCCGCTTGGTCGTTGGGGATAAAACCAAGATATGCACGTTTTTCAGCTGTGTAGAGGAGGATTAGAACTTTGATGTCACATGCTGATTGGTTATTTGCTCCAGTAAAATGGACACAACCAGCCTGTACATGGAGGCAAACAATTACGTTTCGTGAGAGTGATAGGAATTTCAAATACTTACAAATCCAGTGCTCATCACTTTGGTCAATGACTCCAATGCTTCACTTGCCATTGGATGGAAAAACACCGACTTGGAATTTTTCAAGTACGCACCTCCAATATTACCAATCAATTGTTTCGGCATCAACTGCATGATCAATTTGGGCGGCCATCCATCCGCCTTCAGCTCCAATTCGCCGTCTTTAACTCCAGCCGACACTGTACAATTCACTTGCTTAGTGATCTTCTGTGAATCAGGAAGAACTTTCGGTTTCTCAATCCATTCAAGGACACCTTGCCAGATGTTTTGCCGTGTTCCACCACCAGGCTGACCTTGCGCAGCAATCGGCTGATTATTCTGAGCTTGCTGTTGAATTGGCATTGCCTGCTGCATTGTGCCAGGGCCAACATTACTAACGTTAGGACCCGCTAATTGTCCCTGGCTTACATTAACACCGGGAGGTACATTAGCCATAGAAGGTTGAATGTTCTGCTGCTGTTGTTGGGCTTGTTGCTGCTGCTGCTGTTGAACTTGTTGCTGAGCAAGTTGCTGTTGTTGATTCAATTGTTGCTGCTGCTGATTGAGTTGTTGCTGCTGGTTCATTTGCTGTTGATTAATCTGTTGTTGAGGTGTGAGAAGACCCATCCTAATTTGTTGCCCAGGTTGTTGTGGATTATTTAACTGCTGCTGTTGACCAACTACAATAAAGGAGGTTTTTGGATAAATTTACGAATAAAGACGCACCATTCATGCAAGAAAAAATTTCTTACGTTGATTAAATTGATTCACAGCATTTGGCATCGAATTAGGCGGTTGTGTTAATTGCGCAATCAAAGCACTGCCTTGATTCTGCCCCACCTGTCCAACCTGACCAACTTGACCACCTTGCCCGGTATTCCCTTGCATGAAAGGAGGTCTTTGCTGTGGCTGCTGTGGAGGCATCATCCAGCCTCTCTGTGGCCTCTGAGCGCCCATTCCACCCATAGCCATGGTTTGATTGTAACCAGGTGGTGCTTGCATCGGTTGATTCGGAAACTGTTGATTACCCATCATACCACCCCGAACTTGATTCATCATGATAGTCTGCTGACTCTGCTGCAGTGCTGTAATTCCTTGGGGAGTATTTGGCCGGAAGTTATTACCAACTTGATTTGGATTTTGATTGGGATTCTGACCCATCATGTTTGTAACTCCAACACCTAAGCCTTGCTGTTGATTTCCTGGAATTGGGGAATCATTTTGAGCTATTGGACTGGGAAGAGAAACAATTTGGATTGGGTTGCTAGCTGAAAGTTGATTTTGCGAAGATGTCACAGGTCCACTTGGAGGCGTCAACGGACGCTCCTTAAGAGAGAAACCTTTAAGGAGAACAAGATGGCGAGGATCCTTAGCGTAGTTTTTTGTTTGGGAAACCGAAAGATCACCTCCAGCCTTCTCAAAAAGCTTGTAGAGAGATGGAATCTTCCTCGGTGAAATTACTGAGAGATTAATGCCATTCTACAAAAATTATATGATCCAAACAATTTCTAAAACAAGTGTGTATAATAATTACATCCTGTAGTAAACCAGCAAGTTGCTCAGTATTCTTCCCTGAATAACTATGTGACTCCAAAACAGGAATCAAGTATGGAGGACTATGACATATTAATATACAATGCTTCTGAACAGCTGCATTGCTAGTAGCATCACGTTTCTGACCCAGTTCTTCAAAACAACTTAAAGCTGTGGCTAATCCTTCCCCAATATTAGCATGAGATTCACTTTTACCTCCAATCAATCTACAACCAAACCAATGTTATGAATTTCCTTACAGGGAAACGTAAATGTAACGACAACCGCATAGAAGCTCTGCCCCTATTGAGCACATAGGATGATGACCTTTGAGGTGTGAAGTAATGAGTGAATTCTACTTACTCAAGTTTATCCAGGGCAGTCAACAATTTACTAGGGCTAGAAAAGGGGCCAATTGTATCGCTGCTGGGACTTGGCAAACAATCAGCTGCATGGTACACTACAATACCATATAAACAATTGGCATTTTCAGAGATGTAATTGATATCATCCACATTCCCTTGGCTGAAGTATCTACACCATAATAAATTGCAGTGATTAATTGTCCCAAATATAGCTAATATACTATGACATTATTCAGTCAACTTGTGTCAGAAGTGTAAATGTTTTGCATGAAACAGCAAGGTTACATCCACTTGGAGAGCAGATACCTCAAACCATCTTCAAATATCCGTTCAGTTTCATCATACACAAAAGACTCAACTATAGTCATGTAGGAACTTGATTATGAATTTAACATATGAACAACTTACTCCAGTGAAGGTAAAATGTAATTGGTCTTCAAATCATTGATATAGGCCCCGTTTACTGCTGTTGCCTCAATTACAAAGATTACATCGGCTTGCAAGCCATGGTCAGCTGGACACACAACCATTCTAAGAACGTTTCGTACGTTTTAAATATTAGCAAGTAGAGGAATCTGTTAGTTCACTGCATTTTCGATATTTTACATTTTCTCCCTTTTGTCTTTTAGACAACTTCTCAAGCTCTTACTTTTTGGTCTCTGCTTGCCTCTTCTGATGTCTTTTCCTCCTCCAGTCCCTTCACTTCGTATTTAGAATTATTGGTTATGTTAGTACTTCTAATGTAAATCGACAATTTTCGTGACTTTCCTCGATATTGATCGTTTCACTCGACCAGTTTTATCGGAAATACATTAAACCATTCTGATTATTTTCTTATAAATACTAATTGTTTCTATTAACTTTATAAATTACGGTGTATTCGCTTCTCTTGTATTAAATTTTTACAAGCTTAAATTGTTAAAAACGTTTGAATTTAAATATCATTTGACAGCTGCCGGTAAATCGGCCTTGGCGAAGTTTCCAGAAGAAAACAAGTCACGTCTGCTGTGCTGTTGTGCGTTTGAGTGCTGTGAAACTCGCAAATGTGAAAGAATCTTCAGTCATCGCATCGATCATCCATAATCCATACGAATTATGATGTCCGCACTACCCGGCAATATCACCTTCGATGAATATGGCCGCCCTTTCATCATTCTACGCGACCAGGATCGCCAAAAGCGATTATCAGGCATTGATGCCTTGAAGGTTAGCTATCTGCACAAATGAAACTTAATTAGTAAAGCAAGTAATTAAAGCATCCTTTAAATTATATGACAATGCCCCCTTCTTAAAGGCAAGATGATAAATATTATAGATTTTTTGATTTGCGTTAATTATTATCGTAAAACCATGTATCTATGATGGAGTGTGGTATATTTAACAAATGTTACTAGAGGGTTTAATTGCTTTGTTAGTCTTAATATGTATAATGGTTTGGTTCAGTTTGCAGTTAGGATTTACTTAAAAATTTACATTGCACAAATTTATGTGATGATTTATATTTTTAGTCACACATTTTGGCAGCACAGCAAATTGCTGGCACTGTTCGCACATCCCTGGGCCCCAAAGGCTTGGACAAAATGATGGTATCATCAGATGGTGAAGTCACAATCACCAATGATGGAGCCACTATCCTAAGGATGATGGATGTTGGACATGAAATTGGCAAACTTCTTGTGCAACTCTCCCAGTCTCAGGATGATGAAATTGGTGATGGCACAACTGGAGTGGTAGTACTTGCAGGTGCCTTGTTGGAGCAAGCTGGAACTCTCCTCGACCGCGGCATTCATCCTATTCGTATTGCTGATGGTTTTGAAATGGCTTGCCAAAAAGCCATCGAACATCTCGATAAAATTGCAGAATTATTCCCGGTTTCTCGCGACAACATAGATCCCTTAGTGAAAGTCGCTATGACCACTTTGGGTTCAAAAATTATCAACAAATGCCATCGTCAGATGGCTGAGATTGCAGTCAACGCGGTGCTAGCTGTCGCTGATCTTGAGGCCCGCGACGTCAACTTTGAACTTATCAAAGTCGAGGGAAAAGTTGGCGGACGTCTTGAAGACACCGTACTCGTCAAGGGTGTAGTTCTAGATAAAACGATGAGCCATCCACAGATGCCTAAGCACCTGAAGGATGTCAGGTTGGCAGTGTTGACTTGTCCATTCGAACCACCGAAGCCAAAGACCAAGCATAAGTTGGACGTCACCAGCACCGAAGACTACAAAGAACTCAGGAAGTATGAAGCTGAAAAATTCGCTGAGATGGTGAAGTACGTAAAGGATGCAGGTGCTACATTGGCAATTTGCCAATGGGGTTTTGACGATGAAGCTAACCATTTACTTCTGCAACAAGAGTTACCAGCTGTTCGTTGGGTTGGAGGTCCTGAAATCGAACTTATTGCCATCGCAACCGGAGGACGAATTGTTCCTCGATTCGAGGAGTTAACTGCTGATAAACTGGGCGTAGCTGGTTTGGTAAGAGAGTTGTCGTTCGGTACAACTACGGAAAGGATGCTGGTCATTGAAGAATGCTCCAACTCCCGTGCTGTAACCATTTTAGTGCGTGGTGGTAATGCTATGTTGGTAGCTGAAGCAAAGAGAAGTCTTCACGATGCTATCTGCGTTGTGAGGAGTTTGGTAAAGGAACCCAGGGTTGTCTATGGTGGAGGTGCGGCTGAAATTGCTTGCAGTTTACACGTGGCTGCGCAGGCTGATCAGTTGGCCACTTTGGAACAGTATGCGTTCAGAGGATTCGCCGAGGCGTTGGAAAACATTCCACTCGCGCTGGCGGAAAACAGCGGCCTTAGTGCTGTTCATGCGTTGGCTGAAGCGAAAGTAAAACCTTAAACTGAATTATTGCAAACGGCGACTTAATGCTTCTATGTTACAGGCTAAACAAGCTGGAACTGGTGATCCCGCCATTGGAATTGACTGCATGTCAACTGGTCAATCCAACATGAGAGAGCAGCATGTCATCGAATCAGTGCGGTCCAAGAGACAACAGTTAGTCTTGGCTACACAGCTGGTGAAGATGATCCTGAAGATCGACGATGTGAGGACGCCTGCTGATGAGGAACCGCAATACTAATTTATTCATTCGCTTGTTTAATCTAGATTGTCGCATTTTTTGAAATAATCTTCAAATTATGATCGAACTCCAACATTAATCGAATTCTCGCGCATTTTTACTCACATTACACCTAACAACGTCTTATGTAATTTTGTCGGCGGACAAAAAGATCATTAATACCAATCAACACGAACGCAACTTATAAATAATTTTCGTCATTTTTACCCAGCGACGCATCTCCATAACACCAAAATAATCTATTTCAGTGACGTAAACTTTTTATAAAATCACAAAGCAACCCATTTAACATTAAACACTCCGTAAAATAAATACTTGTTGCCGGTCGGAATGTCTTTGAGCATTTCTATTGAACTGATGAAAGGATTTGCAACACAAAAGTTAACTTATTTTCATGGGTGCAATTTAACCCTGGTCAAGTCACAGACGTAATTTTTGATGAGAGGTCAAAGATGCAAAACGTGCATGAAGATGATGAAAACACACTCCAGTGGATATGTTCCAACTATTCCAAGCCTAACATCCAATTAATGCCCTGCACCAGGAAGAGGATTGCAGGTTGCCACGCAACAAGCCAACGGATCCAATCCAAAAGTTGGCCGAAGAGAACATGTGGTCGTTCCCAAGGATTGCAGAACATCTTCTTCAGGTCGACTTTCTCTTTGCAGTAGGGGCAGGTTTGCTTTTTGCCGACGATGCACCAACCTCGTATACAAAATTCATGGAATCTGCAAGAATTTATTTAGTTTTTTTTAGTTTCCCCGTGGCGATGATTAAGAATAACTTACACGTGATCACAACTCAATTTGTAGGTATTTTCAATGACGCCTTCTTCATGTTCAGTCACGAGGAGTTTATTGCCACACACGGCGCACACGTTCTTGTCCAGGTTTCTTGTTGGCATCCCGTTTGCCGTATAATACTAGGAAATATTGCCTTATTTTACATCTATCAACAATTGTTCTTCGAACTTACGCCTATATGTGAAGCCATCTTATCCGCGCAAATTTCGGAAATATCTCTCCCTAAAACGCCGTAATAAAGGCCATAGAATACAAAGAGGAGGCCGCAGTCCATCCAAGTTGCAGACTTAACATCAAATAACAAGTTGAGACCAAAGAAAGCAGCCATCATTATAACATAGCCTATGATGCCTAGGACATAGCTTAATTTGTACAGGAATAGGAACCATTTATATACCAATCTGGAACAATTCATAGGGCATTTAAAGGGATTGCAGGATTTTCATAATAACTTGTTACTGAGCTTCACCTTGGGGTTGTCCCTTGAATTGGTTTTTGCATGGCTTTTCTCACAATCAACCCACTGATGCAAGTGAACAAAAGCCAGATAAATATAAACCGCCACCAATGGTTCTTGAGGCAGAGTATTATTGGAATTATCCACATTCCTAACAATGTGACTATCTACAATTAATTGAAATCATCCAAAAATCTATTTCTAAACAAGGTCTCTCAAGTAAATCCAACTGAAGTATGAAGACACAATGGATGTAGGCACTTACAGAATATGATTTGTAATGCCTATTCTTCCACTCTATTAGAAAAAATTGAGCTAGAATCAGGGTGACGATGAGTATGAGGACCATCTCTGCATGCATCTTGTCATGTCCTTTATGTTGGTCATGTAATTTTTGATGCTCCAAACGCCATTTTTCCTCAGGTGTTAATTCATCTAATGTCTGAAAAAAAAGTAAATAACAAATCAATCATATTGCCATAAAACTATAAAGAGGAGAAAATGCCAAGAGTTTTGAAAGTAGAAGCATTTAAACGTTGAGTGTTTATCCACAGTTCCCTTATCACATTCTACGAATATGAGATTGGAAAATTGCAGGCTGATCAAGTCCGCATCAATTAACATACCCTGTTTCCAATATCCACCGGCTTGTGTAAATCCATGATTGTTATTTGTTGGAAATGATCCGGCAAAAGATGCAATACCTGGTCGAGCACGTATTGATTAATCACCAAGTTGTGCTTATCACCTGTCCGCGTAGGCATACGATTTTCATTAACGCAACTTATCGAATCAGCTCATTATATTTTTACATCCACAAACGCACAGAATTCAATAACCGAAACGTAACAAACGAACACAGTGAGGCCGATTCCTGTAAATCGCTACGAATACAGCTCGATTATGATCTGTCAAATCCGTTCCCTACACATTTTAGGCCAAGGAAATATATTTGGAACTTTTCAAAGCCTACAACTTAACAAAATTTAATAATAGAGTTATTATTAAGATAAGATGATGTAATTTGTTTTAATTAACACCAACATTAAACATTAACTAATAACTAATATTTCGAATTTAATTTGATATCTAGCGGTACCTAGCGTGAGCGGACGTAAACTTATTATACAATTGTTTTAAAACCTTATAGCGTAATAGTGATAAAAAGCTTATAAAATGTGTATTAAGAACATGCAAGAAAAGCACACGCGACAGTTAAATTCACCAACTACGTAATATTAATGAAGTGAAGCATTATAATCAATTTTAGGATCAAGTGTATCAACTGCATTCCAGTGATTCCAGTTGTTCACAACAAGAACTGTGCATAACCAAAAAATTTTTAAACAGTCGTTTGCTGGGATTTCTGTTGAGAAGAAGTCCTGAAAACTACTGGAAAAGTGGTTAATCTTGAATTGTACTGCATACAACAGCTTGGTAATTGCATTTCAACTACATTTAATTGAAACGACACATTCGAATTTCTTAAATTTATCTGCTTCAATCTTGGCGTGTTGAATGCATTTCACTCCAAAACTATTATGCAACAAGAGTTGTGAATACGTTAATTTTTATTATACTCCAATAACAATACATGATTAATCATCACTATTACTCAAGTATAACTCAGGTCTTGATTAATTTTTATTGATGTTGATAAGCCTAATTAAGTTGACATTAAGCTGAAAGAACAATGCAAACTTATACACTTCTTCTACAAGAAAAAAAAGAAAACCCGCAAAGCAGTGAATCTACTCTTGCACCTTTACATCTGATTACAAGCAACGTTCATGTCAAATTCATTAAAGTAACTTAATATCTTTGTTTTGGCGAGTTTTCAAACGTGTTCGACGGTCGCCTTTATTACCCTTCGACATTCTTGCCTTACAATTCGCACCATGCAGGCGATGGCGCACTTAAATCTCCCCTGCACGAGCGCAGGAAACTCGCGTGGCTTTAACGACATTGTATTTTTGTTCTTTATTTTATATTAATATACATCATTACGATATCGTGCGAGTGCCACTCTATGCGGACTAAGTGTATTTATGTATTTTATACCAGAGCATGTGCATTCAACATGAAAATCGATAGCGCCCCTCGAGGCAATTTAAATAATAAGCCGCCTAATTCGGGGAGGAATAAAACGGACGCGTTGAAACAATGGTCATAAAAATTCATAATTATAATCATAACAACTCCTGCGGCCAGCGAGTTCGGGCTGGAAAAACCAAGGAATTCCAAAAACAAGATAAGGTTACGTATTGCCCACTTGTTCACGCTTGTTCGCATTTCTACCTGAATTATTCATAAGTTTCATCAGGTAATACATCATGTTGCGAAGTAGTTTACTTTGCATTTTGATTATAAATTCAGTGCATATTTTGAGTGCTGAGAATCCTGAATATGACGAAGATCGGGGACCAGGTATTGCTGAAATATTGTGTAAGTATATAAAACAATTGAAATGCATCAAAGTCATTTATTTACCTCTTGAACTAGACATACAACTTTTCAAACAAAGGCGCGTTGAACATCTCGAAGCAGTAAAAGCCTTACAACGCATCCCTAGTTATGAAAAACAGTATAACATGGTTATACTAATGGCTGAGAAAGTTTTCACAGTAATGCAAAGCAGTCGAGCTCAAATAGAAGCATCAGGATTTGTTCCAGGCATCACACACTTTCCACAAGATGAAGCAACAAAGGAAACGCTCTCTAATATCTTAGAGAACACGGCATTATTTGCGGAAATTGTCATTAGACTGCCGGACATATCAACGTCTGTATTAAAAATGAACAACAATTGGGATATTTTACTGCAGTGGAGTATTGCATTCACGAATCAGGTGCGCTATTTACTGGACAAAGGCACTATCAGATTGTTATCGTTAGTTAGTCAAGAGTTGAATCATGTCGAACGCGATCCAAACTATGAGAATCCATACAGGAAAGCAAAGCAGGTGAAAGAGGTCCAAGATGAGGTAAAATTAAAGGGGGAAAGGAAGAAGAAAAAGGTCTTAAAGAAGGGACCACGAATACATAATGAATTGTAATGTTTTCTACAAAGGATCTTTCATGGTTCAATTGCTATGAATATAACAGTTGCTTTTAAGTAACATTTTGAGTGATTTTATTCTTTGTAACTTCATCAACAATGCGTTTTCTATAATCTGCTTATACATAGTCATCATCTGTTTTGCCGTGTTTAAACAATTTTCTCATTCTCTCCTGACCCTTAACAAACTAATCCGCTTCAACCATGATCAACATCGACCTGTATGCGATCGCGCCACAATATATATCGTCGATCGAGAAGAATTTACATGTCAACACTGTACAACAAGAAAAATAAGAGGCGCTCTCCGTTTTCTCTAGTTACTCAATCACATATCAGACGTATATTGGTTTCACCCTCAGCACTTGCTAGTAAAGTCATCTAGTAGAAATAGTTAATATATAATCAGGTCTTGTTTCTAATTGAAAATAGGTTCCTCTACACACACACTCGGCAATGTTTTATCTCTGCTTCTGCTTGCTATGCATACTCTATTCAACAAGGAAGCAAAAACATTGGAAACCTAGATGAAACAATGCAAAAAGTTAACACGTTCAACACTCGAAACAGTAAAATAGTAGGAAACTTTAGCGCACCTCGCAACATGGAACTAAAAACACCACTAAAAGACAATCGAAACCCAGTGCGTTGTGGTCTGTGCCCACCCATACTATAAGTACACTATCACTACACGTCCTCGATTCGTATGAAATCCGCCAACGTTTCAAATCCTATGTACAAAGTAACTGCAATTGCGCTGCGCCCGTTTAAATTAAAGAGGACACGAGTAAAACAATAAATTAAACATTAAAAAATGGTAGCGCTAAAAATTAAACAAGTCACTAATATGTCTTGGAAAATCACATGCCGCCCCACGCTCTTGCATCTAAATTGATAAAATGCTAAATGGGATAACATTTCTTCTTCTATTCTTCCCATCTTGCTGAAACCTGCCTCCTTCTAAACGTTTAAGAAGCATTTTTACTACTATTGTCGCCCTGCATCTTTGCATCCACCGCTTCTACGCCAGTTTCTATTGACTCTCCATCACTCGCTGTTGTGGCAGCAACACCTGTACCTGTACTCTCTAGCTGTGGATTCGTAGCGGTCGCTGCTGTGCTGCTGTCTTCAGTAAGACGCAGCGCGACTTCCAAATCCCGCAAAACTTCGGTTTCTTTGGGCTCAATGAGCGTGAACCGGTTGTGCAACGCGGTGAGGTGAACGAATGTCAGGTTGAGGTGTGCGTGCAGGCCCAGCAGGACAACTTCTTTGAAATGTGCTGCGTACAGGTGTGCCACCACATGGAACAACAAACGCAGGATTTTGCGAACTATCGATTCAAAGGACGAGGGAAATTCTTTAGCTAAAAATAGCCAACAAACAAACGTATAACAATGAAATAGCTTGTTACATTCTATTGATTCTATGTCACATATTGATAAGATAAATGCCAAATATTTGCTTACCATATTTAGTAGGAAAAATGTTTTCATCACTTATCGTTTTTTGTGTAAACGTCATAACGTAATCAATGTATTGGGGCGCAGCGACGCGTGTCTTTTTGCCCTTCTCGTCGAACCATAAATACGTCCTGAAAGCAAACAAATTCGTCAAAATCAACATCCAATCCCGCCTATAATCGTAGAGAACATCCGCAAACTCAAATAAAGTCGCGAAGTTTCTAATATATCAAATTGTATTATTACAAATTAAATTAAACCTCAGCGCGCTTACGTAATGATTGCGTGTTTACAAGGATAACAAGACCGATAGCCATTCTGGACTCGGATAAAATTAATAAATCCCAAGGTTGGTCTACTCATACGTGGGTTTTGAATGATTTAGCTACTTCCAGCTATAATATCGCATCGTAAAAATTTCAACGAATAGTGAACAAGCGTTCAAACAATGAATTTTAGACAAATATTCATTTGTGTTCTAACTGGTCTAGATTAGCAACACAGTGAAACTAGCTAATCACAGTTTTTACAGTGATTTAGAACGTTGCTCATCACAAAAGTTGTCAATACAGGAAACTTTGATTAAAACGCAATCTGGAAATAAGTTTCTCCTACCTTTGGCCAGGACCAGTCATATCTGGACATCCACTATTCGTACAAAATTCACTAACAGTACCATAGACTAAATTCACATGATCAAATAGAGCCATGGCTGAAACAAACCACTTTGTTACATGTATATCCCCAATTGTATTTACACATTTTATATGAAATCTTCATGATCAATTTTGTTCACTTAAAGCCTTACTAAATGTACATGAAAATCTCATTTAGCTCTATCAAATCATGAACTAGAACTCACTATGTGATGCAAGCCACTCATTGTAGTCCAACCCAGGTGGAAGATCCACCATCAATCGCATGTCCAATTCAGGCAACTTATTCTCAAGCACAGCTGACTCTAAGTAGAGTTTGGAGTCGCCAGCGTTAGCGCTGTCAGCGCCTTCTCTGTCCTTCCGTCTTGCCTTTCTACAAAAAAAGCGGAAAAGTAAATGTTAGTCAATGAGCTAAAAGAAGTGACAACAGTTGATGTTCATTGGATATATTATGTGTTTAAATGAAGTTGCCACTGGTTATCAACCTGCAGAAACAAAATATTGTTTCATCAAGTTGTTGCTCAAGAAAAGGCTCTCTTTCTTTGGGTTTTTGTGTCCTGCTGAACCACATAATTAATACTTTACTGATGGCTTCATATTGAGTTGATACTGTTGTTGGTTTTGATGCTGTCATTTGCTTGAGGCACTGAGGAAGCTGTAGAAGTTAGTTTATTGGATTTGTTGAGTGACTTTGATTTGTTGGTTTCAAGGGTTTTGCATCTTGTTATGAAATATCTGTTGGAGCAGAGACACTATTGGCCCTGTCTCAGCTTGGCTGTGAAGCAATTTGCGCATTTTGTATAATTACTCCTCGGTATTCGCATTAATTTCTATTTATAGCTGGAAATTGATTGCGTTTTCGACGGCCCGGGCGCCGAAAAAAGGGGCCACCGGCAGCAAACTCGTCGTCGTAAACGCATCGTAAATAACTAAACAAAATGATTAACACTCATTTGCGACGAGTACTACAACGTGACTGTGTACATCCTCAGTCAATAATGGAAAACATGGCGTGAAAAGCGCAAATCACGCTGCGGACCCAGTGCACGATCACTTACCCCATAAACCAGTCCACGGTGTCGCGGAGATATTCCGGTAGGCGCTCCAGCTTGGCGGCCTGTGTATTCCTCCGGCGTCGTGGATGTTCTGTCGTTGTTGACAAACAATGCGCGGCAGAGGAGGTTCCGTCGGCCTCCTGGTTACTAGTGCACTTGGGGGGCGCTCAGCTGATTCGATTCAACTTTGACTCCTCGCGACTTCGCGCGACACCATTGAACACGGTTGCGCGACGGCTACGCCGCGAGCGGACCAGCGAAGCGTAGCGGCGCTATCGACATGCTCGCACGACGTGCGCTGGGCAGCGGCGGCAATAAAGCAGCGGAAAGCAATGGTGCACGGGTGCGATTGATTAGACGGTGGCGGACGGGCATTAATGAAGCCCGTACGGCCCCAGTTTGTGCGCGCTCAGCAAGAACGGCACGATTCACTTCGCAAACCGTCGCATTACGCCGTAAGTGAACGAATTTGCACGAGGAATGCTATTTAGTTTAGTTCCGCAACACGAGAGGGACATACATGTACCAACGCTTAATTTCTAATGTCTACCAAGTTTTTAATGTTTTTAAAAAAGTTCAACACTTAGTGGTAGATAATGCTAATATTTGTGATTAGGTAAGCTATCAATCAGCAACAATCAATTTTTGTTCAAGAAGCAAACAGAAACTTCATCGACCGCTTGCCATACAGTCGTTCTGTGGCCATGTCATAAATATTCAACATTCAACAAATGATTTCATCAACAATCCTCAATTAGCTGATGTGTCCAAACAAAGTAGTACCTTCTTGTAATTCATTTATTAGAATTATTAAACTTTTGATCCTTGATCATATATTAACATTTGTCACGATTAAGAGATTTCATTGATTCACATGATGGAATGAAGATTCATACAGTTCATTTGGAAATCACTATAAATAGAAAGACGTCGTGCGTAATTCAAATTGGCACAAAATTGTTATATAGTCGATTACAAAAGCACGCGCCTAGCATACACAGCGTAGCGGCATAATCTGCATGTAAGTAATATAATAATAATATCTGTACACATTTATAAAATGTAGCTAGATTCGCTTCTACGAAGACATCGTGAGACCGAGCTTAGCAAAGACCATTTCACGGCGGAGTCGAGCAACCTCCCAATAGATTTCATGAGCTAAAAAGGTACAGAATGAGTTAAGACAATGGAATACAATAGAATTTTTGGAATAAGGTGCTACCTGAGCTTTTAACTAGTCCTCTTTCAATATACCTAAGATAATTCAAAAAATCACAGACCGCAATTATCTGAAAAGAGAAAAAAACTGTAATACAATTACAGTCCCATTGGAAAATAAATGTAGACTTACTCTATTTCGACAAATTTTCGATATCGAGTACCAAACATTCTGCTCCCCAATATTCATCCTGTAGAAACACTGCTTTGGTACCTCTAGTAATGCACATTTCCTAAAAATAAGCGGTTGCATAATAAGTGAAGATGCTTTATTGGCATGACAACATAAAATCTAATTTCATCGTTTACGATATCATTTTATGAAACTGTTGTACTTTGTAGGACAATTTGTGATAATGTCGTCCTTGGCATTTCACAACTTCTATTGGCACTTACTTAGGAAACATTGTCTTGGTTTTATCCCCAATTGCTTCAACGCAAATGGTACCAGCCTCCACAGCCGTACTGACTTTCTCTCCCAACTCGCGATTTGTGAACCTTAAACAAGGACCAATGTCTTCCTCGTAAATTCTCTTGATGAACGCATCTTCTTTGTTCAGCAACGGATTTTCCTTCCATTTCAACAACTCGTCATGTACTATAGGATCCACCTTGAAAAGGAAACATTCATCAATATTCATCACGTTTATCGATTATTCTGTTTTTGTTTTGCGATTTTTTCTGAGATTAATGACAACCTACCTCTTGGCCCTCTTTGTTCACGACGTCCGGAGTTGCCTCCAACGCGTTCAGGATCAAGTTATCCTTAGTGGGTGATTCGGGCGGCGAGTTTTCCCGACCGTATTTGAGATTGAAATGAGACGGGCAGCGGCGATGTTTTTTTGTGAAAAACGCCACGCCTGGAATGTAAATATTTGAGTTAGTATCTTACTGCAGAAAACGGGACTGAAAATACAAGAATGCAAGAAAAGTATGACAAAAATATTCATAGTTAGATAGTTGCATTCTGTATAAATTGTATGTTACTTTGATTTTTTTCTACACTATTTGTTTTACCTTCCTCGGTGTTACGACTGCGTAAATCTATCTGCGGATGCAAATGCGGGTTGGGTTTGCTGGGTGTGGAAGTGAGCACCAGAGTCTTGAGTGCGGACACCTCTGCGGTGAGCACGTCCACTTTCAGCTGGCTTTCATGCAGCGCTTTCTCGGCGGCTGCTTGTTTGACATTCGCATCTCTTACCATGTTGTGAGCTTCCTGACACGCAAATATTAACAATTAATACACCACAAAAGTTAAATGAAGTCAACAATTCGTTGTAGTGGTCTCCTGATAGAAATGTCGCAAGTCCTGACATAATCTTTACATCGTTATGGAGGCCACTGTTCGAATTTTAACAAGGCAAAGTGTACCAAGTTGAACTGTGTTATAGTACATGCACAAATTGCGCAACCTATTCGAATGCCGTACGAGTACCGCGAATAAACCACTGCAAATGTTCTACCGACGCAGTGAAAGTTTTTCGACAGACTCGTTTACTGCACGGGTTTGCTATGATTGTTTTGACATTAGAAATGGATGAGTTGTGGTGTAATGCGTGCCTGAAATGGTGTAAATTGTTCCACCTTCCTCCACCTTGTTCGCCACAATCCAACCTTGTAAAAGCGAAGAGCATCGACCTGTATCTTCTGCACTTCTACAATCAACGCGATCCTCACTGCACCATTGCCGGTAATTCGGGTCTGTGCTGAGAGAACACTTTGCAACGAACCGTGATCAAGACAAGGCTTGCTTCAAAGGGCGCAGCAGGAACAACCGGAAAATTATAATAACTCCGAGCATTCTTGAGTTATCTATTTCTTTAAATTCCACTTTCCATTACCGTAGATGCTCTAAATATCTTGTTAAATGTAAGAATCGTGCGACCGGATATTCTTTATCGGCGCGTTGCGTTTAAAAATACCAGAGCAGGAAGGACGAAAGGTTAAAACATTCTTTCATTAGCGTATGCGACCATAAAAGGTCGTTCCCGAGTGCGCCCTTTATATGCCTGGCACGCGTGTTATAAACAATTCACAACCATCCAAAACATGTCTCCTACAATCTCTTTTTTCTCTATGCTTCCTTTCCAAGCCCCCATTCATTTCCGTATTTTTCTATGTGTCTGCCTTTGGATTTTTATGTCTCACCTGAAATAAACTCGCTGTAAGATCCTCTAACTCAGTCTCGACCTCCTGTCGTATCCTGCTCAGCCTGCCAACCTCCTCGTCCTTCAATTTCAGCTCCAGATGCGCTTGCTTCAGATCATTTTGTAGCCGTGCAAATGCCGCCTCTTTAACTTCCACCACACTCCGCGTCCAGTCTTCCATCGGCGCACCGCTCCCCAAATCCTTCTCTTTGCTGAGGAAGTCAATATCCTCGCATTTATCCAGCCCCAAATCACTGTAAACCGAGCTATCGGAGCTATTTCGGTGCATCACACTGAGGTGTCCCACTTTGTCCGTAATGGTGGCAATATCCGAAAAGGATCCGAAGGAGTTGCTGTAGAGTTTGCTGGTGACATGTTCTTTGATGGAACAGTCAGGTTCGTCATGGTCGTGGTCAATAATATCTTCCTCATCGGTGGTATAGGATTCATCACCTGTGCCTGTTCCTGTAGAGCCAGCACGCTTGTGCTGGAGGAGATTAGTGTAACCTGCTGTTGTTGGGGCCATTAGAAGACCTTTGCTTATTGTCGAGGAGGAAGAACAAACGATTGGGGATTGAGATTCTTCCATGGTGGAGATTGAAAGAGGTGCATCAGTCTTAGAAGGTTCCTGAAAGGAAGGAAATAATTAGTGAAGAACCAAAAGTGACGAATTGAGAGGGTATAAAACTGAAAATGAGACAAAATCGAGGGTACTGCGGCATTAAATCATCATCGTCAGTTAATACTAACAACATTGCCCTTAATTCCTAAAGCATTCTAATTTAAAGTGATTCTTTTGTAGACTTTGTACTACAAGCGACCCTAAATTCCCTCCGGGTGAGTATTTTCTGTGCGCATTTGTAACCGTAGCCCACACTTTGCAACTCGGAGCTCGTCGCATCATTCACCACCCACACTGGATCGATTTAATCGCATTTAAAACCATTAGACTGAATTTATATCCTGTCGTCACGTGTCCTCACGTCCTACTCCTACAAACACACAACACCCATACGCTGCCCGAATGAAGAGAACAGATGAAATCATTAAAGACCGCGGAACGCAATTTGTAAAGGATCAAATGAATTTATGACGTTCGCCGGCGTTGCATCAGCACATCTCCAACCAAATAAACGTTGAGAAGATGTTCACTTAATTGAAATGGTGATAACCTTGGCGTGGACGTTTTTCCCACAAACCACTTTAGAGTGCCACATCAGATATTAGCGTGATTGCGTATTGAGCAGTAAGAGACAAAAGTATAACGAAATATCGGCTTAATTAGTCAACAAGGCATCTGAAACGCGAGTCAGCGCTGAACAAAAAATATTGACGAATAAGCTAAGGCAACAATAAAAGAAGAGTGATAGGTCTGATAGCAGGGCATATTTGGATAACCTTCAGTACGTTTTATTTCATGACTGCGCTTATTTGATGCGTGGTCGCGCATTTTCAAATTTAGTTTGTTTCTAAGAGATAATGCAGCAGATAACTTGGAAAGAAAGGAAATTGAATTACCAATAATTCCTATAATCATCTTAAATATTGTCTACAAGTCGATATAATATAATCGGAAGGAACAAACAGAAGAAAAGAATAGAAAGTTCCATTAATATTAATCTACTGATATCCTCCGCATAGACTTTCATTTTGAATACACTAATTGAGTAGGCCCAATTAACAATGACCCTCAATCAAATCTAATTCACTTGTTTCATAGAAAATGAAACGGTTTTGTGTTCAAGCTAATGGTGTATAATTGCGTACGATTCTTTAACATGTTGGATTGTATGAAAATTTGAATGCATACTCGAATCTACATCAATGAACCATGAACTATCTCAATTATGTCTCGACACCTTAATCTTTGCGATAATCATCTAGTTAATTTATTCTAATGGCCCTCTACGTTTACAAATCGCGAACGATTTAATGCACTACATTAATCTTGTTGGCAAGTAATGGTAGTGCAAGCAAACCGATTCCAGTATTGTTCCAGTCCAATTATTTACCAGAATTTTAATCGGCGATTGTTTCGCTTGCTTTGGCCGCACTTCGCTTGATGCGAAATTTAGGAGATGTGGAGGTTTTATTCTACGCTACTGCTGGCAATATTTAAATGATGCCAACGCAAACGCAAGAATAGAAATATATATAAATAAAGTACCAGGAAGTATGGTGCCAATAAATTATAAAAGCGTCCAGCATTAACAAGGAAGTGAGTTGATACATTCTGTATCAGCAGCATCAGGGATAGGGAGTGAAAAAAATTATGTGAGTGCTGAGTGGAGAGGACATTGATGTAACAGCATAGAATGAATTATCCTTGAAGATGCCATCATTATGACTACTTACTTAACACATTTTTCGCGAGTAGAGGAATATAACATCCAATTCTAATGTCACTGATGTTGCTATTCCAACTAGAAGGCTGCTTTGTGAGATTGCAGAATGAGAATATTCTGTGTTTATTTGGTAATAGGCGATAATTGCACGTCACTCGTTGTAGTTATTCCTCGTCACTACACTATCATCAATGAGGAGAGCACAGAATTGACGAGAGAGCAATTCGCGCGCGTCTCGTTCGTATTGTTGTCGTTTCGATCGCGGAGCTCTACTCTACCCCAGCCGCCTCAACGAACCGCACAGCAGGAATAAGAATGAGTGGGAATGAGCGCAGGTCGCTTGCTAGCTGACTGCGAAAATGAACGATTCTAAACGGAGTTGCGCGAGTTAGCCTTGTTCAGTGGAGCTATGATGGCTTCTAAAGTGAGAAAACATGCAGGAATAAATATGATAGAAAGAACTGCGGAGTAACCTTATTGTGAGAACCAGCTACAACTGCGCACCGCTACCAGAGCAGCAACGCATTCCAACGATTCCAATCATCTCAGCATCAGCACATATCCTTCTTTCTCTGACCTACGCAACACCACAATCTCTCTCTTTCTACCAACATCCGCTGATTACACCGTACGGCTTCTACGCGTTTCAAATTCCTGCTCATCTGATAGTGATGACGCAGCGTACTGAAAAGAAGCGGCCAAGACCGGCGGGATGGGGATATGTTGCAGCTTCCAGTAGTTGTCATGGGGATGGTGATACGAATTTCATACTGCCTCTTAGCAAGAGGAATATGTCTGATTCAACACTTATGGTGGGAGACGAATGACAAGGAAATTCGTACATCTTGTACAAGAGGGGCTTTCACTCACTCTTGAAATCTCTCCAGTCATGAAACACGTAGAATAAAAAGAGACCAACTTAAGTGAACAGGTTGCGAGTGATTCTTACTTTTACTTTCCTCTTTCTCCTTGAATCAAAGCGAACAAGTAGAAACACAGGCGGATTGACAACAGGTAAAAGTGCAACCAATATAGAATTCCAAAGTCTCAAGAAAGTATGGAATTCAACTTGAAGATATTTCTGTAAAAACGTGATTCATTTGTTACAATTTGTCATACAACGTGGATGAATAACGCATTATTCAGTCACTTGCAATTTACCATTCGGTGCGTTGCAAATCGCGGATTGATTGTGCCATTGCGCAAAATTCAACATGCTCCGCCGGAATCGGAAGGTGACTTATTCGCAATTCGTATTAACGATTAAGATTGCGCTCGGTTTTGCACGCTCTGCACTTTACGACCGAGCCCAGCGTGTTTTATTTATCCATTCTGCAATAACAAAACACAACGAAAAAGTCATGAAACTGCGACGCAGGTACTGCAGCTGAGCGAAGTAAGCACGAAGGAAATGTTTACGACTTTTCTTTGTATAGCTGCGCGTGAAATATGCAACGCAATGCAATGCAACGCACACCTTGTACTTTGACATTTGTCCTAGTGTTGGAATGAGTAATTTGAATGGTAATAATTAATTGGGATAGGCTGGTACCATAGGGTATTCGCTGAGAAAATAATTTTTTTGAAAAAGGCCACTTCGTTAAGTTATGCAACTTGGACGTAAACACATGGTTTGCCATATCCGCGTAGATACACATGTTCAACTTAATGACTTCGTCGAATTTCCGATCTGTAATAACCGGATTTTTGTTGGCGTTGTGTGCCAACACGTTTGGAATTGAAAACATGTACATGAGGTATTCCGAAAATGCCCAGAAAATCATTGCAAGCACGTAGTAATCTAATTAATCCCAACTACACTGTAGAAAAAAAAAATTATGTGATGTAAGTCACAAGTCACATAAAAAACGACGAAAAACACTTTAATTCATCTGCAAGATACAAACAATTTTGACATATTTTGTTGTTACACTGTCTACAACAATTTACGATGCAATTTTACACTTGTAACTTGTCATTACTCCTGGAACCAACAAATATAACAATAGTAAATGTCTCAGTTTGGAAGGGATTTAAGTAAAATTCAAATGAAAAAGAATTTCCTCCATTAAACACCCTAACATTTTTCATATAAATGTACTTTTTTTTTTTACTGCACTAACAAGTATCCTTGATTAGTATGTTATGAATAAACTTTGCAATTCATTTTAAAATTCATTTTTTATTATCCACTGTGCCAAAAATAGCAGCATTTAGGCACTGCATGACTATCAATGAGTTGAAATTAACAAACAATTATATAACAACAATATTTTCTCTTTCCTTCTTTGTATTTTGTTTCATTCTAGTGGAATTTTCCTATGGTGTTTCACACCATTCTCTTGCAGCGCAATTTTCTGTATATGCCGTGTATTCCCATCATAGAGTTAAACGTTGTGATGTTTAAAGCTAACGTACATTAATTGCTGTAATTATTTACTCCTTACCCTCGGAAAATGTTTATATTTGCGCTTCATTGTTATTGCATGTACGTATTGTGCTTGTTCTCGGCACACCGAACAGTGTATACGATGGAAAGGCCAAATGTTCTTCGCGCCCTCAATTTCTATAAGTTTTATCTGTTGGCTTCAGAATTTAGAAGACATTCAGCCACTGCTGAATGCGAATGTGCATTGTTAGGCGTGAGTTTTGAATGGGACACACGCGCGCATTCCAACAATTCGTTCGTTGGGTGCGCAACGTGACTACATTTCGAAAACACAAGCGTAAGAAATCATGTGAAATAACATGAGATTCATTAGCGCTTGCACATAAACAGAGAATAATGAATAAAATGTTTTCAACTTAAGTTCTAACTATGGGTGGGTCGGGACTAGCGTAGTCTAGATATGAGGCTTTGTTTTCGACATTAATGGATGTTTAACAGTTGACTTTGTTAACTTTCATTAATATGATTACTGACTAACTGCAACAGATGTAACTGCAACTTGTGCTTGCCTATGCATCCGAGATGAGGATGAGCTCATCATGACCTTGTTCCCCTTGTTCATTTCCTTCTTTATGGACCAGAATCCCTAATCTAACGGGGGCTTTGTTGATTTTTTTGGTCCGCTTGTTGAGTCACCTCTTGTATTCTTCTATGCTGAACCCGCATGACACATTCAGAGTGCATACGCAACATAAATCTATATTAAATTTTAATTTAAAAAGTACAGTATGGAGGCAAATGGATAATTCTAATAACCTGAGTGGAATTGATATGAATGTGATGAGTTATTGTGCTGATGTTTATTATATCTTTCAAAGTCACTATGGAAAATATTCAATATTTACATAAAAAATGATTGCATCGTTAAAGCTTTGGCGTCGATGACAATTTTCTTAAGTTGGTGAGTTGTCAATTGTTACTTTCTTTATTTCCCTTGAATTAATTTGATGAAATGTGCTGCTAAGTAGAACAAGTGAAATGTGACAAGATCAACACCATTCATCCATTTACATCCTAATTATTTAATCAACAGACATGTCACGTTGAAATACTAGTTTCCTGCATACTAATTCAAATTCTCTCCATTTTGCTCGCTTATGTTGAAGAGTTTTCTTTGAGAAATTATATACACTTCGCAATACAGAGTTTAATAACATGCGTAAATTGGAAAGGCAAGCTAGTTGAACAACTGGAAAATGCAAATATAAGAGCAGAAAATATATAATAGTAGGCAATTTATGACAATAACAGCAATTTAAATTATATTTACAATTAGCATAATAATTCCACTAACATTTATGAGGGTAACAATCTGTTATTATCTACGATTATATACAAGCATTAAGCTTTCTGATTTTCATAATCCAGCAGAGTGGAATGAGATCCATATGAATTTTATTAATCCACCAATATTTCTTAATTTTGAATGTATTCAGCACTTATTATCAATCTTAATTTGAATAGCACTTAACTATCACTATATGTACTGATTGTGCTTGTTTGCATGTGCATATCACATGCCAAGCTAAGTCACGAAACCGTAATAACCGTACGCCAAGTGCGCTAATAATAACGCTAATTGCGAATTAAACACTACTTTCTATGTGCCGTGCATCCAGCTGTAGAATATAGACAAATTACGTTTATTATGCTTTTCTTCTTTGCCACGAAAAATGGTTGAGTGTGAAATGTGCAAACCGAACAAATGGAAATTTCTCCTCGACTTTCGAGGAATTGAAGAGTTTTAAATTACTCCTCGCTATCTGTCAATTGTCCATGCATGGTGTACATTGTTAATTAGCATTTGCCTCTTCGTGTGGTTTCAATCACTGGCTCGTGGACGTGAGAATGTACTTAACTTGGTTAGACATTGGAAAATTGCCTAAATTTTACTTTACCTGCGCCAAAAGACAGTACGTCTTGGCGTTTTTTACCTCATTTTACACCCAGCTGAAATCATTACAACAGAAACACTGAAATGCCATCAGGTCATCATTATTTATATTAAAAAAGTAGGAGAGATTCTAGTTTTTTCATTCATTTCATTCTTATTAGTCCACAAAGCATGAATTAACAACTCGCAATTCCAACAAATTTACTCTGTTACCTGCTCTTTACATGGCTATCTTCAAACGTGTAAAATATCAGTAAATTTGATTTCATTTCATACTTCATTCTATTTGGTACCATTCCGTACCATTTGCTTGAAACCCACTTTTACGACACAACACAGCTATAGCGAAGTTTACACTGGTTTCAATCAAGTGCTAGACATTGAAAAATCATTTGCATTGATTTGCATCCGATCACAACCCCGACTGCAATGCATGCATCAAGCAGTGTGAAGATTTGAATATGAATGATATGTAAATAGAAGTGTTGCTGTGTGGATAATCTAGAAACGACGCATCATAACACAGGCCACACGTGAATTACGAACAATCAAAGATATATTTCTACGCACAAAGCATTAAAACATAAATTTTTAAGTAGAAACAAACTACAAACTAAACACGAAAACTACTTCAGATCACCTAAATTCATCATGTAATTTTCAATTGTTGCTGTTAAATTGTTATAAACTAATTTGACCACGTCCCTTGCAATGAGGAAGTCAACATGGTCGAAACTGGAAAGAGGTACATTGTAAATCCCGATTTTGTTAGTCAATCTAGCGTACAGTCTCTTAACATCCTGAAATATTAAGTAAATGATTACTTTCCAGATTGTAAGTATTCGAACTGAATAAACTTACAGTTATATTAGTTAACAAATCACTATCTCCATACATCAAATAAATCGGAACTTGTATATCTTCTAATTTATACTCGGGAGGTATAGGTTGTCCATATTGAACCATATTCCCTTCTGGCCCATAGTCATACTGGCGGAAGTCTCCTTTCGAAGAGATCTCTTGAAGATAGTGCAAGACTGTTTTTGTCGATGTTCCAGAAGGAATGTGTCCTAAGACCATTTCCAAGGCGCTCTAAAACATTTTCGCATTATATTATCCCAAGATAATTGAAGAAGGGAACTGGTACTTCATCAGCTTCATTTTTGTCAAATCCAGCTATAACGATAAGGAGATTCTCGCAGATTTTTCTTGTATATTTACTCAAACAATTAAAGGAGAGGAATTTTACTACTTTGCTTGAAGGTAGGAACTCCGCAATTCCAAGATGTTTAGCTATAAACTGAAATAATAAAAGAGTAACATTCACAATTTCTCACCCAAAGTTGGCACTAGTTTTTAAAGATTTATAGAAAAACTCACGTCGATATCATTTACCCACGGTGCTAAATATCGAATTGGGGATGTAAGGTGCGTCATAAATGCAACTGGGGCCAATGCTACCATAGCTTTGACATTTTTAGCAATTTCCGGCTTTAAGGAAGCAAACGCGAAGAACATTGTGGTGCCCATTGAATGTCCTACGTAAAGTATGTCTCCTGCACGTTGGGTTTCCTCGGCTACGTAAGTAATGGCAGCGGGAAGATCAAAAATTGCCATTTCATGCCAACTAGAAACAAATTCTATGGTTAGAAGTAACCGCGCTATAAATTCTGGTGTCTTATTTACCTGAAATTCCAAAATTTATTTTCACTTGGCATTAGGTTTGCATGTGCCCTTGAATATTCATTTCCTCGAGCGTTGCCAAACCAAACATCATATCCCAAGTCCGATAGAATGAAAGCAAGCGAATTGTTCCCTCTGTCCAAATAACAATTGCTTGTTGCAAGCAAACCATGTTGAAGGAAAACTGGTTGGTTGCCTAAGGTGCCATTTTTGGACTTGGGAATACGATGAAGGGTGAGAAGAAAGCCATCTTCTGTTTCTATCACATGGGCCTCTGCGGTGTATCCATGACGTCTTATTATTTGGGGCTAGAGCAATATTTTATGGATGATTAAAAATAATGCGTACAATTTATGTTAATGGGATACTTACAGTTGTTAAATAGCTATCAGGATTCACACCATCTTCTTTGTCTACGATTTTATCACTAACTATTTCAAAGTCTGCCAATCCTTCAAGATCCACAAACAATGGCACTGTGTTGGTTGTAGCAATTATCTCACTTTCGGCCTTCGTTGCAAGCAACACCAAACCTACGACAAGAAACTTCATCTCGCCAACTAGATTGTTGAATTGCTTTTGATGATATAAATTTCATGTGGGCCGGTTGGATGTTTATGTAGCTTTCGCGGATGTCGCCGATGAATATGCCATGATAAGCCCACTATTACTCACTATTGTTTATCAATTGCTGACCTTTAAGAAAACTTATTGATGCTCCAATGCATGCTACAAGTGAGATACTTTGGTCACTCTTGATTAGTAAAAATATATAGAAGAATATGCGTGGATTGTAGACTAAACTCACCACTTCTAGTAATTAATGCAATGTCATTTGTTATTGCAGCGTCACTTTCCGAATCAACACCGTGGATTAATACTAGTTGTTGCTACTATGATGATATTTCAGATGCGAAGGAATTTTGGACGTAAAATTGTGCCTTTTAATGGTTTGGAAGGTAGTTTTGAGTTGAGGCAGGTAAAAATTCACATTGCAGTTGTATTATAATCTTTATTGTAAGAGTGGCTGAGAAATCTAAGACTTTGAGGTGATTTACGTACAGAATGTTAGAAACTCATATATTCTTAATAAAAACGTTAAATTGGAACGTAAAAACGTTTTCGGTATGTTGCCTTCTTCATTTCTTTTAAATTATGAACGGGACCGCAGGAAGCATATGTATGTATATGGAAAATAGCGAGTAGTGGGCTAAAGTAAGGAAATTAACTAAAATAGCTCTAAATATGAATATATTGCAGCGGTTTGAAGAGAAGTAGTAAAGTTGAAATTTATAGTAATATTTTCTAACAAAGGGAAGTAGAAATTTGGCGGAATGAATTAATTTTTGTAGAGATTAAGTTCTTATGGTGTAATTATATGTGCATTTATGATGTTCCACTAAATGTTTTGGGATATCTGAAGTCAGTGAGTAAAACTAAGAGGGAAATAGTATTTGGGTGTTGGGTGGAACATTAAGCAAGTGTGGGTCTCTATGTTTGTCACAGGTAAACTTATTTTAATAGCTAGATAAAATGTAGCGCAGTTTTTGTAGGTTTTGCAGAAGTCCACAGTTTTGTAGATTGCTCCTTGTTTCCTAGATTTCTAGTAAAATTTCAATTCATCTAGTGTTGTATTTCAATCTAAGAGGTCTACACCAGACTTACGTTCCACAAAACAAATTGCTTCTGTTCCTCTCATGGCGCCGACGCAGTGTTAGAAAGTGACAACATGTTTAATGGAACATTACGATTCTCCATATAGGAAGTTAAAATATTAATTTAAGAGCTAGTTAGGTAGAATTATATCAATGTAGGTATAGATTTGCATTTGGATATGTGCAACATGTTGGAAGTTTTATGAAATCAGTGGTTGTATTAATATTATATTGCAATACGTGGCTTCGCAGTGTCTGGTATTTATTGTGTTGAGATGAGTTTACTTACTAGAAAATACATCGTCGGCATGTTGATTTCTTCAGTTTTATAACAAATGCTTGTGATAGCCACTGATTTCGTGCAACTTCCAACACCTTCAATATATTCCAATGCAAATCAACATCACAATTTATATAACTCCTACTAATTTGTAAATAGTGCAAACAGAACAATGAGGTAATTTTCTATGCCCAGTTATCATTTTCTCATATACAATCGAATCATTTTTATGGATGTAAATTAAATCAATCAAATACAAATTGCTACCTTCAATGTAAACTGAAGCAATTACATGCGATTGTGTGTGGCTAGCTGGATAAAACTGCATTTTCAAGTAATTTTTACTATACCCTCAAAATGCTAACAAAATATGTACTTTCCATGTCTTTTCAATTATTTCTAAGTATTATACAAATACATTTACCAATAAATTCGGTTTATTTAGTTCTGAAATTACTATTTTAGTTTCCTTAATGGAGAATCTTAATGTTCCATTAAACCCGTTGTCACTTTCTAACATTGCGACAACGCCGTAAGTAAAACAGAGTCAATTTGTTTGGTGGAACGCAAGTCTGGTGAAGACATCTTAAGTTTATATTAAATAGTGGATAAATTATAATATTCCTAGAAATCTGGAAAGCAAAGTGTAACCAATGACACTGTAGACATCTGCGAAAGCAACAAAATCTGCGTTTCGTTTCATCCTGCTACCAAAATGAGTTTAGCTGCGACGAACGTAGAGGCCTACACTTGACGAGCGTTCCAGCAATATCCAAATACTATTTCTCTTTCACTCTCACTCACAAACTTTAAATTTCTCCAAATAGTGAGTGGAACATTAAAAATGCATATATGATTATACTATATGAACTTCATCTCTACAAAAACCAATTCATACAACCAAATTTCTACCTTTCTTTGTCTGAAAATATTACTATAAATCTAAACGTTACTATTTCTCGTCAAACCGCTGCAATATACTCACATTTGGACCCATTTTAATTCATTTCTTTACTTTATCCCAATACTCGATATATTCCATATATACATGCGGTATCCACATGCCTTCGGTAAATTAAAAAACAACCTCCCAGTAGTGGATTAGTAAAGGATTAGACAAAGATACGATGGCGTTAATGTATAATCGCTACTGTTCCGCATTCTATGTCTTGTTATCTTCGTGATACTTTCTTGAGTTTTATAACAAATATCACCTAACACAATACAACACTCATAAACTAATTTAAACCACTTTCAACATGTTGCATTTATCCGAATGAATATCAACTCTACAGTTTAGGTACTTTATTTTGCAAATAGTACAAACAGTGCAATGAGTTCTTCTTTGCTCAATTGTCATTTTACTGTATGCAATCGAGTCATTTTCATCGATGTGAGTGGCTAACTGAGTGTAACTACATTTTCAAGCAATTTCCACATTAGTCTGAAAATAATGACAAAATAAATACTTTTTCTGTTTTTCCGACTATTTCCAAGTGTTATTTAATAACATTTACTAATAAATTCGGTTTATTTAGCTCTTAAATTAATATTCTAGTTTTTCTAATAGAGAACATTAATGTTCTATTAAGCATGTTGTCACATTCTGGCACAGTGCCGGCGCCGTGAGTAGAACAGAGTCAATACGTTTGGTGGAACGTAAGGCTCGTAAAGACATCTTAGGTTTACATGTAAATACTAGATAAATTAGAATATTCCTAGAAATCTGGAAAACAAAAAGTAATCTATAATAGTGTGGACATTTGCAAGAGTGGCAAAATCTGCGCTACCTTGCTATTGTAACAAGTTTATTAACGCCGAACGTAGAGGCCCACACATGACGAGCGTTCCAGCAACACTCAAATTCTATTTCTCTCTCAGTTGCACTCATAGTCTTCAGATATCTCCAAACAGTTAGTGGAACATCAAAAATGCATATACAAATGCAGCGTAAGAATTTAATCTTTACAAAAACTAATTTATAAAACAAATTTCCATTTTGTTTTTTAGAAAAGTATTACTTTATAACTAAACGTAATTATTCCTTTTTAAACCGCTTCAATCCATTCATATTTAGACCTATTTTTGTTAATTTCCTTACTTTATCCCATTACTCGCTATATTCTATATACGCACATATATGCGGTTCCTATAGGCTGACTATCGTTCGGTAATGGATTAGAAAGAGATTAAGCAAGGTCGCGAAGGGATTAAGGGTTTAACTGCTACAGCTCCGCATTCCACATGAATAATGTGGGCAATAGACCAATCGCTCTCCGCTAAACTTTAAAGAATCATTTGGAAATTTCAACATTCCAATATACATTATACATCTAGTTATATGTACAAGCGTTGTAGGGGTTTGGTGGTGCGTAGTTGGGAGTGTACTATTACCTAGTTGAAGAAGTAAATATGCCGAAACCTCTTTACCGTAAATATTTAGCAAGTATCAAAATAAACGCATTGCAATTAAATGAATATCAAACAAGTGAATATCGTAATCAAGATCAACGAAACATCTAATGTTGGTTTCTATCAAGTATTTCTATTTTATTTGTTTATTTTGATGGATTCGCTTATATTGCGTTCAATAATTTACCAAGTTGTTTAAATTTTTAAATTAAAAAAGTACATTATATTATACGAATGTATGATATATATATATATATCGTGGAATGCCGATCAGTAGTAATTCATAATCTTTTTACGACCTTGCCTAATCGCTCGCTAATCCGATACTGTGCCGTAGTCAGTCCCTTTAAATTTTGAAAATATGAATAGATTGTAGTGGTTTGAAAAAAAGTAGTTACGTATATTTATAGTAATATTTGCAGGCAAAGAGAAGTAGAACGGAATGTGTTAATTTTTGCAGATTCAGTTCTTAAGGTGTAATTATATATGCATTATTGATGTTCCACGCAATGTTTTGGGCTATCTGACAACAGTGAGTGCAACTGAGAGAGAAATAGTATTTGGGTGCATGTGGAACGCTCGTCAAGTATGGGCATCTACGTTCGTCGCAGATAAACTCGTTTTAGTAGCAGGATAAAAAGTAGCGCAGATTTTGTTGCTTTTGCAGATGTCCACAGTTTTATAGATTACTCTTGCTTTTCTAGATTTCTAGGAATATTCCAATTCATCTAGTATTTGTATGTAAACCTAAGATGTCTTTGCCAGCCTTGCGTTCCACCAAACAAATTGCCTCTGTTTTACTCACGGCGCTGGTGTAGTGTTAGAAAGTGACAACATGCTTAATGGAACATTAAAATTCTCCGTTAAGAAAACTAAAATATTAATTTCAGAGCTAAATGGATTGAGTTATATCAATTGCGGTGTTAATTTGCATTGGGATATATGTGAGATGTTGGAAGTTGTATAAAATCAGTTGTTTTAATAGTGTTTTGTTGCATTGCCTGGCATTTGTAATGAGAAGTTGATTTGCATTGGTTTACATGGACCTCTACATTGCTGCTCTTGCTCAACTGCGGTTCTATTTGTACAGGTTTTGTATTATGTTGCTTTGCTTTGTATTGCTACTTATGGAAGTTGTGTTGTGCTGCTATTGGTTATAATGGTATGTGAAAAGATAAGGAATTCTTTTTGCGGAGAGTAACTTGCAAAAAATGTTCTTTGTTTGGTGTCTGAGTGTCTAATGTGCTACAATTTCTAGGATTCGTAGCCATTAGACCTCGGTCTTTCTTTGTTGTGCTCGCTTCGGAAGCGCGAAGGTCGCGAATTATTGCGCGACCTTGCGGATTTCGCGAATGTGCGGATCATATTATCACCTGCGACAAATGCATACCTACATAACGAAAATGTTTTTATTGCATCAATTATTCAGTAAATGTGAAAGTAAACTCATCTCAGTATAATGCAAATGTCATATATTTTGTAACTGGGTTTGTATATTATATTTCTTATAACTTAATTTTGCATTAAATTTTATTTGAATGTGGTGATTTCCACAATGTGAAAATTCAAACATGTGCATGCACCTCGTGGATTGTTAAAGCCTCCAAGTCAAATAGATTTATATGCGTATTGGTAAGGTTTAGAGGTAATTGAATACCAATTAATCTCTATTTTAGTTGTTTTATGTGACGTGTGATAGACTACTAGCTATACATCTGGACCGATTATTGAAAACGAAACATGTCTGTAACAGTTTGAAATGTTTTCAAGTACTTTCCTCTACTTCCCGCTAGAGCTAGCAATCATCTGTTTGAAGCCGTTTCCTAGTGCGCGCGCTTCATTCCGTTTTCCTCGCCGTAGTTGGCTGGTCGTTGGAAAGCGGGAAGAATTAGGTTAGAGGCGCCGAATGTTTGCGGACAGTGCGTGCATCGGCACCGCGAAAGTCGTGTGCGTTCGAACATGTAAAGCGCGCGCCACATTCGTGTGTGCAAAGCGCAGTGCGGGCCCCGTTGCCAGAGTGCCGCGAGCGTTGTGCCGGATGCAAATAATGCGAACATGTCGGAGGTGCGCCGCGCGACGTTGATGCCCTTCGGCGGCGGCGGCGACGCTGCCCCCGATGCGAAGAAGCGCCGAACGGAGCCGCTCAGTGTCCGGCTGAAGTTTGTCCTGCCCGAGTCTACGGAGAAAACCTGCCCCATCTATAACTATAAGGAGGAGCTCGCGTTGGTGAAGGTAAGACAAGCGCCTCAGGAACGCAGCCTAGAGGAAATCATCACTGGGAAGAGCATTCCTCGGCGATGTCTTTGCAGCAGCTTCTAATAGCTCTACTAGTGCAACATGTCACGCTCTCAAAGAGTGACTGTGAAACGTAGACCGCCATGTTTGAGGCGATTTTGTGCAAAAATTGTTTGTTTTGTTGGGATGCCTGCGCGTTACAACCTCCAGCGGGTAGTCTAGTGCAGACGGTCACGATTGTTGTTTGGCCATTTGTTCCCCATCCGCCCGCCGTTTCACCGCAGCGCAAGGGTCGAGGGGTGCACATTTCCCGACCCCTCGATTCGTCAAATCGGAGACAAAATAACAGCGGATTTCGTTGCTTCATGCATCATCACACGGCAATGCGGTGAGGCGACGTTCACTTGGCTTTTCGTTTCATAGCTCGGTCGTCGTCGCTGACTTCGGTTTGAAAACAAGCGCGCAGGCGGCGGCGCTGGCCGCGATACAATTTCCAATCTTGCAGGAGAAGTGCAGCCGAGCTGCCGATGAGTTGGGAGCGACAGAAAGAAATTACCATTGCGCTGCGCGCTCTTCGTAGGTTGTAAACATAACAAAAGACTATTGAGTAGCGTTGAGCAAGATGACAGCACCAAATTACAAGGTTGTCATGCGTTGAATACAAGGTAAAACGAGAAAGACACATGACACAAATTATGGAACCTAATTTGTTGTTGTTTTTTTTATCATGTTTCATGTCATTATTGACTATTTGCCTGCCATTCTTTTGTGCCAAGGTGTGTCTTATCACTGAACGAGTACAACACATTTCAATGTAGTAATAAATGTGTTTGTTGTACGGATCAGGGAAATGTGGTTGTGGAGAATTATTATCCACAATGTAGGAAATAAAATCACTTTTTGCATGAAATACTATTGCTTACACTCGGTGCTAGTATATAAGCTTATTTCATATTTATGACCAGCATATAGTCTCCTGCTATTCCTATTGCCTCTTCTGCTGTCCAGGCATACGACATGTGAGTCAACCGTGTCACCCATAACTAGAGCGAGGTGTAAAACGCGCTCTGCCATTGTTTATTTGTTGCTTTACATTGTCCTCATTTGCGCATTTATTTTTTCTGGATTTTGGACAACAGGAATCCATGTTTTTGGTGCTGTTTGTTGTAGGCGTCGAGCGCGTTGGAGCGTGGACGCGCGCAATGCGAACGTGCAAGGCGCGAATGTATCAGGCGAACATCGCCGCAGAGAGGTAGAGTCGGCATTCCCAGCACGAAAGCCGGTCGAGCGTGAGCCTGCATGCTGCGGAGGTAGTGGAAGCAGCACGAGGTCGCTTTGCGAGCTGCGATTGGCTGGAGTGGAAAGCACGCGGCTTGTTGCGCTAGGGCAGGGAAATGGAATGAATGAGTAGTATTGTGTCTCCCTTTCACTGCAGTGAATCCTGTTTGCTGATCTCGTTCTTGCTCATTGCGTGGACTTGTAGAATGAGCTTTCGTTACGATCTCGGAATATTTACGTGGAAGAGTTATGCGCAGTTGTTGTTAGTGTGCAAGGGAAAGAATATGGGCTTTTAAATTGAAGAAATGTGAAAGCTAATATTTTTATTATCATTGCAGAAACGTGATAAAGGCAAACTGCAAAATGGGAAACCAGCAACAAATGGCCTAGATCCATTTGATGATGACGATGATGATGTTAAACGGATTGCTATGGAAATGGAAGCTAAATATGTAAGTCACAAGTCACCAACAATTTTCTGCGCCTACAAATCGTAGTAATTACATTTTTAGGGTACTGGTCCACCCACAAAAAAGAAAAGAAGAAATCATCGTGATGACTACGCTGACATCGGTATGGGCTACGATGAATCTGACTCTTTCATCGATAACACAGATGGATACGATGAATTTATTCCTCACAACATCACCACACTTCACGGTGGTTACTACATCAACTGTGGTGCTCTAGAATTCAAAAACGACGAAGGTGTTAGCTCAGATTTATCCTCTAACTCGTCAGAATCATCTTCGTCCTCGGAAGATGAAGATGATGAAGGAGATGCTAAGAAAGACTCTGATAAAGCAGAAGGTAAACCAATTAATCGCAAGAGATTTTTAGAATCTTCCGAGTCTGAAGGAGAGAATGGTACAGACAAGACTGATAAAGCAAAATCTGAGAAACTCAACGTCGAGAAGAAGCAGAAGACATATGTCGCTACAAATGGTGTTCAACTGCCTAAGAGGAAGAAAGATGCTGAGGACAGAAAGATGCTGGAGAATCATAAGGACAAACCACTTCCAAAGAAAGTACCAGTTATGTCTCCAGTTCAAACAACTGTTTCTGGTTTAACTGTAACACCTATCTCAGCGAATGGTGAGGAAGTTAAGAAGAAGAAGGAGGTGGTAAAGTCGAAGAAGGACGATATTAGTGTAGTGAGTATAGTGCCGCATCAATCACAAATTGTTAGTGAGGTAAAAGACCAGAAGGAGAAAGTGAACAGTATAAATGATGAGCGTAAACTGAGTGATAAACATGTCGCGCCAAGGGTACCGGTTGCTTCCGATAACAATCGTGATAAAGCCGGGAAGGATTTGCAGCTGCCCGCGAATCTCCCCACAAACATTGCGGATCTTATTAAAAAGATTAAAGACAGTGTGCAGAAGAACAAAGAGTGTAATAGGGATGTTTTTAATGGTTCTGTAAATAGTTTATTAATATCGTAAGTATTCACTGTTTTGCGTCTAGTTTTGTGGCTGTTTACTAACATCAATTTGTTTAAGATTTGAACGTAAGTCAAAAGTATTAGGGAAACAATCCAGGGCGAGGATTTATCAACACATGGCCAATCTGATGATGTTGGAGAAGGAAAATTTGTGCAAGCGTGCCAAGAACTTGGTGGTGGCCGAAGACACGAGGAGATTAAACACCTTGCTCTCTGATTTGAAAGCAGTAGTTGCACAATTGATGGTTCCACTTCTAGAGACCTACGAGCGTGATACTCAGGAAATACGGAATTTGAAATCCTCGCAGGGGGAGGAGAACAAAACCATCCGTATGCCCAAGAGGAAATTTCCGTGGACGGATGACACGCGTAAGATGTTGAGGGAAATTATTTTTATTAAGAAGCGGTTGCTTATTTACGAGGGTAAAACGAAAGAGAGTATCGAAATTCATCAGAATTTGTTTATTAAGTCTGATATACAAGTCATTTGGCCGGACGGCTGGATGACAATGGCTGCTCTCATTAAATTGTGTAGTACTTTCGACAAGAAGCCACAAGTGCTGAACAACTCCATGGAGTTGAATTCGCGGGCAGAGGGTGAATTTGTTGCCCCCGCACAAAACACGCTGAATTTGGAAAGTCAGAAGAAGGAGAAGATTAAGGACAAGCTGGTAAAGCCGAAGGAGGCTCAAGTACACAAAGTATTGTCAAATAAAGATGTACAGAAATTCACAGCTAATTCCATCTCTATTACACCTATAGCAACGGTGGAAAGTGCCTCGGCAGCATCTCTCTCTCCTTTAAGTCAAAATCACGCCCCGTATCCCTCCAAAAACAACCAGAAACCGAAGAGTGATCCAGTGAGTAATAAACATGACGTTGTTACGTTTGAATCTCCGCGAGGTTTGAGTATCAGTCAAATATCACCACCAATCGCGCATAAAACTACAATTCAAGCGACGAGGAATATCTACAAGCCGGATAAACAGAATACGCCACCTCCTATCATGGAGAAAACGACGAAGTTTGTCAACTTGGCTCATACAACCACAGCTCCAGAGAACTTAACGAGGAAATTGAGCACCGATTACAATATTGATAGTATTATGAGTAGAAAGTCGACGGATACCATGATTACGTCGGTTCCTGCCACTACCACTCCCTCGATAACTTCAGTGACAACAGTGAGAAGAAGCAGCGACATCATCATCCCTAAAGAAGAACCTTGTGATGGATCAGCAGTGGGTAGTATAATATCTTCAATAGGTACCATTGTTCCTATTGAGAATTTAATGCCACGTCCTATGGTGATGGAGATTAAGATGGAGCGGGATGAGGATGTTATTGTTCTGGATGATTTGCCGGATGATTCTGCGCCGAAAGGTATGACTGTTGGTGGTGGGAATATAGGTGAATTGAGAAGGAAACCAGGGCCTAAATCGAAAACGAAATTTGTTGATGCAGCCACGATTAAATCCTGTAAAAGTGCCTCTAACGCTGCTTCGTTGGCGGGTGTCAGTTCAACGAGTGACAAGAAATCTGGTAAGTTAAATGGCACTAAAAATTAGTGAGTTTATAACGAGGATATTGCGGTTGCAGTAAAACCAGATGCTCCAAAAGAGAAGAAAGACACTAAGAATGATGGTGACGATATTTTTAAACTCATGGAGAACTTAAAGGAGCTGAACAAGATGACAACTCCTTCCAAAAGTGTAGAGACTTCGCCTGCATCTGCAGTCAGTGTGATCGCCTTCAATAAAAACTTTGGCAAGTCCTCAACCGGTACAACGTCGACGTCAGGGGCAAGTCATTTACAGCAGGAGGCGAAATCCAATGAATTTACGCAGGGACTGTCCTTCAACGATGTGTATCAGAGGCATTTTTTGAATCCTCTTGTGAATTCAATGTCGGGCACATCCACGCCTATTGTGACTGCAGCTACAAAATCTTATAATAGGTGCAGTTAAATACGATATTTATTTTCTTTTAACTTATGCTTCTTCAGTCCTTATTTAGTTAGCAAATTGTACTGATTAATTTATAATTTTCTACTAGTGCCCACACAAGTTCGTCGAGCGCATCCCCGGACAAACATTATGTAAGCTAGATTTCAGCTGGAAGTACTTCAGTTTGAAACAAAAATGTTTTTCTAGATTCCCAATTACAATTGCACACCAGCAGGACAGCAAGCACCAAAATATAAGAATTATCAGCAGCATGCTGGTGAGTTGTCACAATAATTAATCAACACCATAGTAGTTAATGTTGAAACATATTTGTCATTTTTTGTATGCATTAGGTACTTATATGGAAGATATGCTAGCGAACTTCATAACAGATGCGTATGCGTATCCAAAAACAGGTATGAAAACGGTGTTGGAGTGATTTAATTATAATGCAAAGTATTTTAGTTGATTAAGACGCACGTAATGTTGCATCTTCTGTAATTCTCTGTTGTAATTTTGCATCGATTTGGTTGTTAGTCGCCTTAAACTTTTTGCTTATAATTTACTTTCCAACTTGTTTTCTCCTAATTTTCTTCATTTATCATTGTAATTTAGTAGTTATACACGAAGTGGTTTATGCTCTAATCTATTTGTCTTGTGTTGCAGCAAATCATAAACCAAAACCAGCACAAAAATGAGGAAAATTTTATCAACAAATTATGCCCAGCTGTTGTATACTCCATCGTTTGTCTTTGTTTGATTATTTTATAGTTGTAAATTGCCGGCCAGCGATGGAATTCAATTAATTATGTTTAATGCAACGTTTATGAGTTCGAAGTGCGTATGGAGATTCAGCAGCAACAAAATGAGTGTGTAAAAATGTAGATATTTGCGCGTTAATAATGTAAAATGTAAATTGATTCGCTGATGCATAAAGAAGCGCTCATTCCTTATTTATTATATGTACATTTTAAAAATGAGTAAGTAATTTTCATAAGAAAATAATTATGATGCGGGAGGAAATACAATTATACGTTGATGATTTATATAAAAAAAATATTGCTACTTCTTTAAGAGTCGTGTTACGTTGCTTAATTATTTACGTTTTAGAGGCTTTCTAAAAACGTCTGCAGGGCTGTAGCGCCCTCTACAGGTAGGGATTTAAGACTTCACTTGGAGAGAAAAAATGACGATCGCCCTTAGTTCCGTTGAGTGATATGTCACATTACCGATAATATTTAGATTATTAACAAGTAATTAGTGATTTCAAAGCGTGTAGATATACTTTGGCGATAGCTAAGGAGGTGATGGAACCAGTAGCAACATAATCCAGCGTTGTTCATGGTATGTTCACTTTTAATTATCGATTTTCTCATGTGTATGTTTCTAACCTCTCCGGGATCCTGCAAGATGCTTTGAAAACCCCTGAAACTTACTTCCCATACATTAATGCATTAAAAAAAAGTTTTATTGCATGATGGTAAGATGCTGGGTAACGTGAAACTCATAACAGTTTACCATTGATTTATTTCCTTGTTCCATCGTCAAGAAGAAAACATATTTCTTGTAGTTATTATTTTTGAAAGTGGGACTTGTAACGCCCAAATAACTTGTAAATTCACTTTTTTGGGTGGGTGGTGGGCTGACACCGGAATTCTGGGTGGTTTGGTGCATTAGATGGCGGTTTTGCGGACGCTGCTCAGCTCGGTTTTTCTCGTTCATTCGATTCTGGGGTTTCTCTTGCCGTTCTAGCAGTCTGCCTGTTTTACGGCTCCCTGGAGGTCCGTGTAACGACATGGCAGACCTTTATAAACTTTTGCCTGCATTAGGTCTGCTGGAAAGGTGCGGGTATCGAAAATGCATCCTGTATGCAATGTTGGCTGAATGTCGCAGGAAAAGGGTACGTAGTTGTAACCCAACACAAATATTGGGATTGGGTGATTTATTCTTGAGGGCCTTCCATTTGGGTAGAAACATGCAAAACTTTGTTGGAATTGTTTTGAATAGAACCTTGAATTTTAGGGAAAAAATAGCTGATGATTTCTTGTTTACTGAGTATATTACTCGGTTCCTTCATAGTTAATAAACTGGTAGTGTTTTTATATTTTTCGTATCTTTTTAATATCGAAAAACCATTCGGGAGTCTGGTGACATTTCACATTATTATAATACTGCAATAAATGATAAAACCATTTTTTCTCTGAACTTCTCCTAAAATTGTGAAATATCTCGCATAAAGATTGCCAGTCTTTTCTATTGGTATATTGGACACTGCACGTGTTTGGGTTGCTAATATTTACGCACGATTCATGCTTTCTTCTCATCCTCCCATGTGAATTGCGGTGTCTCGCCAACAATCTTTGTCTACGGCGTTGGACGTCTGCTCGGCGGATGCAGATGGTGGCAGGGTGGAGGTCGGAGGAGACTTTGCGCACGCGGCTACAATTTGCGGTCGCTGGAACGACCTTCAAAGACTCCAAAAGAATATCGAGATGTACGATATTGCACGTCGGCAATAAGCAGCAGGAGCAAAAACAAGACCTGACCTGTCAACCGGGACGGGATGAAGGTATTTCTATTTGGAAATAGCGAAATAGATATCGTGGCGAGTTCATTTCGCTTTGCTCAACAGATTTTATTGCTCTGGAAGCAGATCTACGGGATGGGGAGCGAGGATCCTGGTGGGAGATGGGCGAAAACGAGGAAATAGTAGTTTAACCTTTCTAGCTCCGAGGCATGTAGGCCTGTTAGCTCTACCTGAGTAATATTTACTTTTGTTTACTTACATTTAGACGTTTATTTAGATATTTCAGCACAGCACAGACGCTACGCCGAATTTTGCTCGCAAATTTTTGATTGCCAGAACTTGCTAATATGCTAATGCTAAGATCTAGGCATCTTTATCATAGAGTAAAGGGTAAAAACCTTTTCTTTCTTCTCCAGTTTCTGCATAGACTTCGTCCATTTTTTGTACTTCTTCTGGTCGTGTTGCTCTTCTTGAATGCTTTTTATTTGTCCTAGGGTTGTTTAGTATGCGAGGCGAGTATCCTCGCGCAGTAGGAGCAGCAGAAGAAACGTAAAGTCCTCACATATCGATCATTTGCGTTAGATGGCTTCTTTGTGACGCCCATTTCCGTCTCGCCATGGCACGAAAATTTAACTTAGACAACTTCAAAATTTTTCTTATTTGCTCTCCTTTTTTTCCTTTGAACTTTGCTTTTTTACTGACGATTCTGATGTACTTAGAAGCGTCTGAGTATGCGCTGAAACGAGAGGGTAATTACCGGTGTCTAATTGCTGCCTACTTGGAACATGATTTTAGTATTCATAACGCGGCGACAGGTCTTTTTGGATATGAGGTACAAGGAAAACAAAAAGTATAATATATGAGCACGACAGGTTAGACATGACCAACATGCTTTAATGAATACATCGGGGACAATTGTAATTAAGGTATTTTATTTAGTTGTGCTAGTATTTTGAGAATACAATGCCTTTTCCTACATTTCCACTAATTCTCCTTCTGATAGGGCTTCTAGGTGATTATCAGGACCTCAGGAAATTGTTAATTTTATGCCTCCAACGTCGCGACGTTTGTTAGCGTTCGATTCTGGGTCTTTTAATTAAAAATCAGTTTTACGACGACTACCTCCGCACACGGTGCGGCCGCCAATTTGGTGTGTGGGACGGTAGATATTCTAGGACGGCGAAACAAAAGGTAACAACTAACTATAATGTTAGCAAGTGTGCGTTTAAGACTGGCGTCGGATTGTAATGCGCGCCGGTGTAAATATACCCGCGCTGCGCCGATACCGGTGGCGGCAACGATACCTCTGGGGGCTGTAAATATTTAAAATTATGTTGACCTTCCGCGGAACGCAGCAGTGGAGTAAACTCGGAGGGTGCAAGCTAACTAACAAGAACTGTATGGTGGTATTGTGGAAGCAAAGAATCTACCGTACCTTGAAATTAATTTGCGGCACCTGGCGTGGGATAAATGGGAATTGAATTTAAGGTACTTGTAGTTAGTTTTTCTTAACGAGTATATCGAATTGCATACACTGAAAGGTTATAAATAGCAATATTTATTGAGTTTTATGTTTCTGAGAAACACCATTGCGTTTAATTCAATCCTAGTTAGCATGCAATAAAAGCATGCTTTATCGTTCCTTTCTAGTACCAGAGCTACTCGCCCTGCGGGCTTTATTCCTGCGCTTTGCAGTCATTCAGGAGTCGACACCATGCGCACACGCTCGTTAATAATTCAGTACTTTTCCAACTCGCTGGGCAAATGACATTTCCGTTCATGGCTCTCAGAAGCCCCTTACCACTCTCACAACATCCACATTCATATCTAAAAAGAATAGCCCAATAAAGACTTTTGTCGTCTTCTACTTGAAATCCTGCCATTTGATGCCTCCTCGTTTCAATCCTTCACACAGGACATTAATAGGTTGTAAGTTATCTTATTTGGACTTTTTGTCATGCCTAAATATGTTTTCTGATGTTTTTGGTGGTCTTGCCGAGGAAATAAAAAAATTTCTAAGACTTTCTGGAACTTAGCGCGTCATCTCTTCATTTGGCCGGGGTGAAATTTGTGCAGGAAGAAAATTTCTAATACATAAATAAACAGCTCGTGCGCGGATGTAATCTTTGACGAGATGTGACCGGGCGGCGGTGGCGGCGGCTGCATCGGTCTACAGGTTGTAAATTCCAACTCATATACTGTTTATGACATGACAGTCGGAGCGCGCCGATCTTAACTTGCTTGGAATAAAACCGTGCGGGAATAAAAACGCTCGAGACGCGCTCACGGGGCGCGAATAAAATACACGCAGTGACTTGTTACGACGATACGACGATCTTACGCTTCGTTTAAGGGTTTAAAAACTTTACTTGGAGGTCTTAACTTAGTCAGGATGAACTTAAAAATGCGAAGGGAGGTACCAGAAAGTTGGAAAATAACTGACTAATATCTAAATTTGTTTTATTTTGAGTTGTTGTTTCTTTGGTCCCCAAAATTGATAAATATTATACTTTGCTTAGTTTTGGGGGGATAATTATTAATTTTTTATTTGATTCCATACGAAGACAATTTTAAGCTCAGAATCTAACAACACAACAATTATCGACAAAATTCAAAATTGTAATAACTTACTACGATTAATATATATGTCAGTTCAGTCTCCTATATAAAATTGCTGTAAACTTTTCTGTAAAGCTTACTCTGTATTATTTTGCTTTGTGTTTTGTTTCTAGAAAACTGTTTGCAGCCACAAGAGAATATCACAAGGCGTCATTATATCCTTCAGTTTTCCTTCGCGCCTCGCACACGTTTTATTTTATTTGCCTCGAATTTCTTTACTTTGTTTCGAGAGCGTGCCATTTTCGTCGACTGCAGTATCGCGTCTAATAAAAGTGCAGATTGTTTGTAAACTCGATACGTGAGACAGTAACGACGCCTTCGTGCCGACAAATATTCACACCCCGCCAGGTGGGAACAACCTTTCGGTAGTTTAGCAATCTCAACATTTTCTTAACATGCCCTAAACTAACCTGGTCTTACCTTACGAACAATGTATGTGTATATTTTCCACGGCATTCGCGTATCCTTATTGCAATTCTTCGGAAAGTCTGATGCAGTCCATAAGTTTAACGTCAATAATAAAATGATATTAACTTTATTTTTTACCTAGTTGCAACCTCAGAGGAAATACGTCATTTTAAAGCGTGAAAATATTGGATTGTAAATTAAATTTTCAACCGGTGAATTTCACCGTTTCACGCGGAAGCAATTATCGGAGCTGTCGTAATTCCCAGCGCCAAATGTGTGACACGTGTATGCGTAATGCGTCCACAGGTGAAGGGTGGTTGTTTTGGAGGCGGTGGTCGTTACAATTTTCGTTGTTTATGCGCCCGCGTAGTGCGCAGTGCTGGTCGTAAACGCTCATAAAGCGTACAGGTAATTGCGAGCGATGAATTTATTATAAACTCGCGAGAGCAGGATAACCTATGGCTGGGGCGGCCGCAGCCGGAAGTGAATCTAAACGCGACCGCACGTACATTTGATTGCCGAATTCAAGCATAGCCGGTAACGAGCGCAACAGCACTTGGTTAACTGTTAGGTAAATTATAAATCGTTATTGCAGTTACTAATAAATGGTGATTGCCGTTGGATTGGTTAATGGTCTTCCATCGAGTTTAAGTCTTCAGATTTCGATATTTAATAGTGGTTAACATGTTTAACTTGTTTGATTTAATGTTTATTTATTTTATTCAATTATAATGGGTTGAAGCTTTGCAAAGTACGTTCCTCTTGGTAGTGCCCTGGTGCTAGTTTATTTGCCTCTGTAAGGAGTTCATAAGTCACGCCAAAAAGGAGGCGCATTGTTGATGTGAATTTTGTAAAAATCGCATTCGATTTCCCGCATCGCTTCCTGCGCGCGTGGTAATAAAAGCCACATAATGGGAATTTATTTCATTTTTTTCATGTTCTTCTTTTGAGCTTGTTGTATGCTCGCCAACTCATCGTTGACATCATTTTTTTATTATATTTACACATTTCATTTGTTCTTGTTGTTTTAAAACTTCAATTTTCATCTGTTCCAGTTTTTTCTTATTGTTTTCCTTTATTTTTAATAGAATCTTATTACTTGGTTCTATTGTTTCTGTTTGCGGAAGTTTTGGTTCTCTTAATGTAATAAAATCATGTTTTTGATCCATCCAACTTTGATTTTTGTCTCCTGCGAAAAAGATTACTGGATTTCTAGAAAGTTTACAAGTTTTTGAGAGTGTTTTCCATGCGGGGAGAGTTCAAAGAGCTTTTGGAAAGGAATTGGAATAGGTGCGAGAAAGGTGGTGAACTTTTGGCACAAACTTGCAAAGACAATTTACTTCATCTCTTTACTTCTTTTCTTTAGGTAGGTAGCACAGGCGCGAAAGTTAAAATTTAAGGTTGAACTCACATTAGTGGCTATTAAGATTTTCATTTATTTTATTTGATAGGACAAAAGTCTTTGTTACTTTCATTTATATAGATAATTCATTTACATTTTTGAATAAATAGGGAAATACCGGATTTATACTACTGCATAAAATGTCAAAGGGAATATTTAATTACAATCATTTCCCATTAACATCTCCATCAATTTTTATTTATTCAGGTTCAGCCTAAAACGTAAATTAGGCTGTTTTTATGTGTTTTGGACTTGTCTATAAGTTTGCTGTGATTATTGGCTATGCAGTAAGGCGTTCTATTGGGTGTTTTCTGGGCGATAGGGAGGCAGATATTACTAGATGTTTTGAGCTATTTTCCTGCATAAAAACAACTCGACGGAGTTTTATTTTCACTTCTTATTTGCGTTGCAGGTTAGTGCCAATTAAATTAAAATGATTACAAGAAATTTACGTAGATATTCATTTGAATTAAAACAGCAGCATTTGTTTTTTTTTTTGAATTTACTAGGTCGAAAACATTTACATAAATTAACAAAAAAAAAACCCTTCCTCATAAGTTATAACTCTGCATTCCATAATTTCTCATGTTTCATAACCGTGCAATGTCCCGAATTCAAATACAATTTATTCTAATCACTGCCTCATTTATATTTACGCCACTTTTTATTTACCACTCATTTTTCACAGCGTTGCGTTGTGTTGCGCAACGAGTTCTAGTTCTATTGTTACGTTGTCCTTTTTCGGGCGGCGGCAAGTGGCATGCGTGCCACCATACGATTTAGCATCGCGACACGCATATGCAATTAATAAAAAGTGACTTCTAAGTTGCGCGTTTAGGTCTCTCCCGGATTTCTATCCGCTATACAGGTTTAATGAAATCACCATAAATATGATATTTTCCTGTTTATTGGCGGCGGTGATAAGAGTTGCGCATTTCTATACTTTCAGAATTCTAGATATATCTTAATTGTGTCGCCAACGCATTTGTTTGCACATGTAAAAGGCGCAATTTATGTGGAAATATCCTTGATGTGCTTGTTGGAAAACCGAGTTTAGAGGTGGAATTTATAGTGGCCGAAACTATGCCAGTCTGAGTAGTTGGGTCGATGCCCACACTGCATGCTGATCTTCTTCGAGCTTTCCGGGATATGTGTCGTTATTGTCCGGAATAGGGCGGTCAATGATCTTTAATGTTGCTGAAATTTACATTTTAAGGGGATATGAGATGTTTTAGATGATAAAAAGCGATCGTTCAAGGTTTTCAGTATTTATTTTGTTCAACTTTCTTCTACGGAAGATTTGATAAAAAGTAGTTAGCGCAGGAAAGAAGGCAGTCATTTATTTACCACCCAGAAAAGTTAGCGAAACGCGAGTTCTTGCGTTCATTTAATTATCGGGACTGAAAGCGCGCGTCGTTGAATTTTCGACAATGTGCATTCGGAGGTAAAATTCTTATGGTCTTGTTCTAGCACTGGTGCCGCTGAGTTTGTCACGCAACAGCTTTCCGTAAGATTGCTTTTTCCTCTATTCTTTTCGGGTTTTTACTGCTGGCTGTGGATAAAAAGTGACCTTTTTTACACTTCATGGTGACAACAAACAACTGGCAATTTTATGAGGACTTTGTTTGGAGCTGATATAATTAACTATTCAATTTGGGGTAATTGTAGGTAATTTCTCTTTTAAATAAGACATCAATTTAATGCTCTTTTTATGTGCTAGGGATAGTGTGCTAAAAATTGGTGTGGAAAATTAAAGTATGTTATATTTTTTGCTCTGATATAATACTGGGAGAAGTCGGGATAACATGGCTTATGTTGCAATATACTTCGTTGGTATATAAAACTTGACCATAGCGTGGCTATTTTTAACACGTTAATCTCGTATATATTTTTTGTTTGCAGCTGATAGTGTGTTGAAAAGTTGGCAGTTCATCATACTAAAACTTTAAATTATTGCACGTTGCTGTTGCAGTTTTTTAAAGCTCCAAATTGTTGATCATAAAAGTCTATTTTATATTCTGTTTTGATTTGCAACGATTTACATTATTTCCTTGCATTACCTTCTCTTTTTGTATTGTTTCTGGCAGTCTGCTTCCTCGCTTGAAAATGATTTTATTTGTAGCTCTATATTGTGCCACTGCATTGAGTTAATATGTGAGTAACGTAAAATGTGTCTATGAACATACGTGCGAAGCGTGCTTAGCATCAGTGTGGCGGTGGCGGTTTAGGCCAAAGGCGCGAAAAACGACGCAAACCGTTACTTACGACCGGCCTCTATTTTCTATCGCCACCTCTCAAATCCCCTGTGCATTGGGCCGTCGACATGGCATCAGAAGCGGTGCACGTGCTCAAATCCAAATATAACCGTTTGACAGCCACCCCCAACGACCACTAGCAAACACGTTTTTATAAACCAACAAATTTACCTCGCCTATGTGTCTATGAGTCAAACAAAATCTTTCTAGCCGTTGATATTTTCTATTTTTTATCTTGGTTGCCATTTCCTTATTCATTTCGTTTTCCGCTTGTGTGGTGTTTACTTAGATGTCGCTAGCACAATTTTTCCATGCGAGATAATGAAACATTTTCGTGTTGCGCCTTTTGTATTCGTTTATAAGCACGATGTCAGCGTTGCTCGCGTTTTCCGCACTTGGCTTGAGTCTATTGCGGTAACGATTCCCAGATGCAACGACTTAAAATAATAGCTGTTTCCGTTTGCTGTTTTTCCAATTATGTGGCGCACCTACAGCTAGTTCGGTGGCCATGCCGAATAGTGTACACCAAGGATTTTCTCTTATTGTTGTGTGGTGGAAATTTTTCGGGACTCTTGAGGCGTTCCAGGACATTGTGTCACTGAGATATAATGCAATGAATTGCGGTATAAGCTTAGCAAATAACAAAGTATTTAAAGGGGAAAGAAAGTACTCGTGGTGAAAACGTTAATATAACGTCAGTCCTTTATATTTTAGAGCGTTTGATTGGTTTTCTGCTTCTTGGAATGTTTTGTAAATGTTGGTGAACTAGTACTTAGTCGATAGGTTAGGTTAGGTTGGGAATTGATGAAAGACATCAGTGGTGTAGAAAGCACGCCATGAGAACGTGAATTAATCTCTAGGGAATTAAACTATTATCAGGATTTCCCAGCCTGGAAAGCCTTTATTCTCTTTGTTTCTACTTTATTTCTGTCTTTACAGTTAAAATGATCTGAATTTCACTTCATGAAATGTTTTGGGGAAATTCAACGCATTCGGCTGTAGGTCGGAACGCACGTTACTCATTTCCCCATTACCTAAAATTGTTATTTAACATCGAAAAACTCTGGCGCCAGTTTTCCGGCGCACTAACTCTTTCCACGCTTCCTTTTTCGTCGGTGCTCAGTACAAGAGTTCAATAACTCGCTTCAATTGCACTATGCTAGTCCAAACTGTGGGTAATTTAGTTATTTTCTCGGTTAATGCAGCGCAGCCGGGTATTCAGGGCACCAGGCGCTTTGTATCCGGGGTGAACTGAGGGTGTTTGGAAGGGAGGTTTTCGTGCAACTGGCACAAACAACGCTTGCATTCGCAATGCGAGCCTAGGGTCTAGTATTTGGAACATTCAAAAATAGTTGTTTTGCATTTGGTTATAAATTTGATGAACATTTCGAGCTGGAAATGCCTTAGTTGCGGGGAAATAAAAATGGTGGGGCAAAATAATGAAAATTATTTGTTTTTATGCAAAGTATTCTTTTGTTGCAGGTTAACATTGGAGCCACAGGAAATTAAAAATTTCTCTGGTATGTAGTCATTTGAAATTATGCCGCGCATCTGTGTTTTTCTACTTTTCCAATTGTAATAACTCACAATTTTTGACTTTTCTCCATTTTACGCTGTTTTTATTCGGTTCTTGTTTACTGCAACTGATGATTACTCATGTATATACATTGCGTTCTTTTGTGTTTTCTCGCGTCTTCATCCTACACCCCAAAACAAAGTGCTGAAAACGCGTAAATTTATTCGCAACATCAACAAAAATTCCATCGATTTCATACTGCACATTTTGAAAAGTTCAACTAAAAACTTCAACTAACTCAAATTAAACTCAAGTCAGAACTCAAATTCGCTACCACCAGAATACCCCTAGTTTACTTGATATATAAACATTTAAATTCAACATTTTCAACGCTTTATAATTTATATTTTCATCCATTTTATGAGAGCACAGTCGTCTTTGTACTAGTTTATTATCAATTTATTATGATATTTAAGTTTAGATTAGAACCAATTCATCTCTTCGCTTCTATTCTTGGGGCCGTTTCTCGATTCCTATATCTTATTAGCAATATCATAAAAACTTTAGTTAAGCAGAGTTTCTACGCGTTCGGAAATTTCGAGATTCCTCATTCGTATATTGAAATAAATTCACCCACATCGAAGGATGCAAATACGATGGTTTAACAGCGGCTGATATTTGCATGTTAACCCATTCCAGATAGTGAGGGGGTTGGTGGTTTGTGCTCGTTTTAGTTTGTTCGCTCAACGGCGGCAGTGGTGGCGGCTGCTGTCGTGGTGCGACGCAACACGGCCGACAGCCGACGGCGTCAGTAAGTCTAAATCGATAATTTCCACGAGCCTATCAAAGTGATATCGACCTTTTATTAGCATGCAATAGAGACCAATATATAGTGGTGTAGGAGAATTTGTGGGAAATGACGCTAGAGCACGCTTTTCACGAGGGTGCTTACAATCTCAGGGAGGATTATAATTTTTAGTATGCAGAGAAATATGTTGTGTTTTTGTGATGCTTCTGGGAAATAATTATGATAAATAATATGATATTTTTGCGTTCTATTTTGATCAAGTAGGAAAGGTTGGGAAATTAGTTGAACATTATGAAAAGTCAAGTTTGTTACGATTTTCTGCTATTTGCAACTGGATATTTGAGATTTGTTGTTGGAAGTAATTATCTTTGCTTGAATATTCAAACTTTAAAAGTATTTTTTCTCTTACTTTTGCTTCAAACTCAATTACTTATGTCATCTCCTCTCTTCTTTTAAAAACTTGAAATCTAATTACAGCAACTTACATCAGACCTATAAATAAAAAACAAACGTAATATTCCACGACAAGAGGCAAATTATCAACTGTCTGGACATTTATATTCTCCATACTCTTCTAACTCACCTCGTTCTCACTACTTCTCCTTTATCACTGTTTATTATTGTGCAATATTGTGAGCGTTGTTGGCGCGCTCGCAGCCGCCACAGCCAGTGGCGCATTACAAGCACTGGATAATGAGATGAAAATTGAATATAGCGCGCCCGGTGGATGTGTAGCTGTGTGCTGTGAACACCCGTTATGTCCTTACGAAATCCATACAATATTGAAGTCCATTATGCTAATATTTGCACCGCGGCGGGTGGCGCGCGCGACTTCCCCTTCGAAACTTCTGGGGCAGTCCTCGAGCCTTACGAGGATAATGCATTCCGGCCCTTGACAAACATTCCGCAGTGCTTCTCATTCCTCCTTGTTCGTTCTTGCTTCTTATGTGTTCTATTTGCATGGAAAATGTGAGTTGATTGTGTCTTTAAATTTGTACGTAACTAATTGTTTATTTGCATTATTATAATGGATGGAAGTTGATGTTTTAATTACTTTTAATGATTTAATGAAAGTGTATTTATTTTTGGGGGGGTGGGGGAGCAAACTTTATCAGTTCAAGGATAAGAGTTGTCCCTATATGTAATCCATATCTCAGTGTGTGGAAAGGTGTTTTCTAGATTTTACTTGTCTTTCTACGTTTTTCTTTTCTCGCCAGCTCGGCGGACGTCATTCAGAACCAATTTTATGACAATAAGAAAAATAAATGCATACATGAATAGTCGTCCTGTAGCAGCGACCAGACTTGCCGTTTTGAGCAATACTTTTCCTGGCTATTTCTTTTCTCATAGTTACGATTATTTCTTTATTTTCTACTTCTTCACAAGCTGCTAAAATGTTTGGTTTTCAGGTAACTCAGTTGAATTTCATCCTCTGCCTTTTGCCACTAGGACATTAACAAATATTTGAATCTTATCTAACTTGGTCACTTACGATTTAAAAAAAAAATAACTTTCCTGCGTATACCTCAATGAAATTTCAACTGTACAAGTGTAGAACGATTGTATTTTTTCGCTCGTTTATTCACGTCTTATCATCATTTGCTTCTCTTGTTGCCTCAGTTGTATTGAGCAAATGTAAGCACTTTTCGTGAAATTTACAGAAATTTGCCGAATGAAATTTTAAAGTTGTAGGAAGTACCCCTATACGAGCACCCGGGATGCTTCTCAGGCGATGAAACTCACCCAACCAGTGCACCTTAAACAATTTCCATATAAATTACTGCAAGTTTAACTGGGTTTTAGTTGGGTTGGGTTTAAGATGAATTTAATATACTGATTTCAGGAGATTAATATTTTGGCGTTTGATGAAGTTGGCATGAGGTTTTGATGATGGTTTGCCGGTTGTAAACCATTGGTTTATTGGGTTGGTAATCGTCTTCGTGCCCAGGTCGGGACCGCAGGCGTCTTCAAGGTTTTGCCTTCAGCTTGCTGCGTTCACCCCCCAAATAAAAGCATAGATTCCTCATGGTGCTTTTTCTTAAGTTGGGAAGTGTAATTTTTTTGTTTTTCTACATTTGCTGGAATAGAATTTGGAATTATTTGGGAGGGGAGTAAGTAAGTAGTAGGAAGAGTAAAAAGTTCAAATGGGATTACCGTGTGTTTGTCATCATTTATTTTTAATGACACAATTTGACTTCAATTACTGAATTTTGTTCTCCTTCAGTTTGAAATTATTTGGGTGGCTGTTGATTGTATTGTATCTCGTAAGGTTGAAACTATTTATAAGCCGTTTTATTTGATAATAGCTACATTTCTGTTCGATTCCGTCGCATTTTGTTCTTCTTTTGGTTGTGGTGTTACGCTATCACGTCCTTGTCGCCGGAAGGGCGTCCTTTACTGTCTTAGGTCCTTCGAAAACTCTTCAATTCGAAGGAGCAAGAGAGTGGAAGCATTTCTCTGACGTTGGAGAGGTTCGAGGCCGTTCGTATCGTCCGCGTCCGTGCAGCAGGCCAAAAGCGAGCAATTGGAAAATCAATAGGTTTCCCGGCGGCGGTGGCGGCAGCGGAGGTGCGCGGGGACGGCCGAACCGGGTTGGGGCGCGCGCGCTCCGCTACATACCGTGTGCCGTCATCATCGTCGCGGAGCGCAGCGAGCGCGCATACACTCGCCGCGAGCGAACGCACGCGTTTCGAAACAACCGCCGCCGTTCGCTACCCGCCTGTGGGGATTGACGTAGAGTACCGGGTGTGTGGTGTGCACGCAAACGCGCGCGCTGCCGCAGCAAGCAGTGGCACAGTGTGTGAGGACGGTTATTAGTGGACTCTAGCAGTGATGGACTGCCAAAGGACCCCCATTTCCGCGATTTTCATCACGTCGTGCTAGGGTTAGGCAGCAATTGCTGAGGTGAAATTGTGGAATTGATTGCTTTACTTCCGGCTGCACGAGGACATCCGTATCATATCAGGGAGAGGGTAAGCACTTTCTATTGATGGTCTCAAACTTGAATATCATTAGCATGGTGACATCGGCACGAGGGTTTAGGCGCTTCCAGGAGGTTTTGAAAGGTGGAGGTTGTGGACGAATCTAACATATGGGGAAGTTTTCTTCTGACCTTGAGGCAGAGCTGACGCATTCTACGTTTCTCCTGTGCGCACAACCTTTTCCTTGGACTTGCCATTTGTCACTTAAGCCTTGAGAATTTGAAGGGTTGGTGTTGAGGGGCTTGGAATCCTTGGAATCTTCTTTATATTGTGTTGCTTCGATCGTGGAGTGTGTTTGGCGTGCCAGGCATCGAGCGATAAATTCCGCTCTATATGTATGTACATGAAAAGCGTATGTCAATTGATTTCCATTCGGCCTATGTTTTATATACGCTCGTCGAGCCGACAGCGATAATAAATTGTGTACAGCACAACACAAGCGTTCTCGTCCTTCTGATACCTACCCAGCAGGGAGGGGCATTAAAAATGCATTACTTTATATTAAATTCGCATTTTCTGTCTTTTCTAACAAGCTTTTCCTCCCACCCAATCGCCCCAAACAGCATCAACAATTTTTACATTTTAACAAGCAAGTGCGCTCTTCGCATTTAATACTGAAATAATGTTTACACTTATTTCCCGTCTAGTTTGGTCATTATTTCATTCTTGTACCGCACGCATTCGTTAATTTATATCAGACTCATCTTTCGAGAGTCGGCCAGCAAATTCGGTTCCGCAATTCACTGGCTCCCGCTGGATCTAATTGTGTTTCTTGCCTTTCTTTGCGGGTCGAGCTGAGTGATCTCATTCCAGCCGCCTCTAAAATAGCCAGTTATAGCTTGTCTGTCTGTCGGCGTTCTGGTGTCCTGCTGGCTTCTGGTGGTTGGGTGCTTGTACAAAATTAAGGCGACGTGGTCACTGACACGCGCACGTTTTTGGGGTTCGCGTAATTCGTGTTTTTCGGAGGAGGGATATGCGGTAAATAGGCAGTGGACTTGAAGAAAGCAAGAAAGACATTCGTACACTTGTTCCATATAAAATACTTTGGCGGTGGTATCGGAGGATGGGAAAGAATGGGAGTAGAGAGGCAACGAAAGAATGAAATTTCTAAAAAGTTTTCTTAGCTGACATCTGGATCTTCTTCTATTTCTTCTTGTTATTCTTCTTTTTGTGCTTCTTTTCCCATAAATCTAGTTGCTTAATAGTTGTTTTAATAGAGCAGTTTGTTATGGAGATGCTGATTGTCTTGATATTGGTGATGAATTGTGTTTCGCAATATGATTAATCAATTAGCATTATTTCAAAAACTGTAATAAAATATTCATTGCACAATACATGATCTCGAGGAAGAAACGGTTTTTATTTTCTAGGGTGTGAATTCGAGTGGGAATGCGTGCAATTTTCCTCATCATTTTTCTTTCTTTCCCCTGCTTTTCTTCGGAAGATGCACGTGGGGCGAACGCTCGACATTAATAGACGTTTGTTCCGAATGAGGCGATTTAATATTTTCACATTCATCCACATCTTCACCCTTCGCGAATATCATACCGAGGCAATTTCTGCGTGCAGTGTGCAAATCGCGCCCGGGTGATTTGCCCGCGATCGAACACCAGCTTCTGCATATTGCGGATGATTCTCCATCTCGATGGCGGCATAATATTCTCCTTGTTATTATAGGTCGAGATCGTTTTCCATAAAATCTAAGCGTCGCTCGTAAAAATTGGGGAAATGTATGAATATCTCTGTATGACATCGACCTTTTACTACCGCCATTAAATTGGATATTAGAGTTCAATCAAAGGAATCCTTGTTAAGTCTTGCACTGAATGCCTTCAATTACTCTAATGACGTATTAACTTTATGTTGTTTGTTGTTAAGTCATGAGGAAATGTGGTAAACGTTTACTTCGTGGCATCATCAAGCTCATCAAAAGTTACACCTAATTGAATTCCGCCATAGTTTAACACCAGAGCTGAAACTATAAAGCGTTTTATTATTGTACTAAACTGGAGGCGGCTGTGGCTGTGACGCAACCAAACGTTTATGATTGTGTTTATTAAGCGGTTTTATTAGGTACCAGGGGGGCGACATGGTGGATTTGTCGGGATGGTATTTCAAAACAACCGAAAAGTTTTGTATATGTATGTATAGTGAGCATTAAAATTGTGTGGGGAGTGATAGCGTGACATGGAGTAGTTTTACGTAAGCGGGAACTATCCTGCCTTACTAAAAGACTCTTAGGATAATTGCCTATGAAACTATCCTGGGGAAGTTCACATAATGTAACGGCGTGCGATCAGTCTTCCTCCAATTAATTTTCGGAACTTTTCCGAATTTTCTGGTAGCCGTCGTGCGGAATATCCGAATTTTGAATCTTTCAAGAAGAAGAACTTATTCTTTAATATTTTTTTTGGCGGAAAACGATTGTATCTGGGTTCATTTCCAATTAATTGCCTTCTGCTTAAGTTGTAGCTACACCAAAATGCTCATTCATCAATTTTTACTTCCCCACACTTTGTTTCTCCCTCAGTGTTGGCTTTTTGTCAGTAATGCGGAAATGACGACGGCGAAAACAAGAGAAACCACTTAGGGTGTTACTTAGTTGTTTAGCTGTGTTACTTATACATCTACTTTGTCTTCACTAGATTAGCAAGAGCTTCTTCTAGCTTTATTCACGGATTTTGCCCCCCTATGTGCATGTTCTAACTAACTTGTGTGTGCATCTTGGAGAGATTTTCTACTCCAAGCTATTTTGGGAGGTTCCTTTTTAGGTTATTTTTTCAGTATAGTGTGCTAAGCAAAATATGGCGTTATAAATCTGCGCAGCTCATTTATTTACTTTATTTACCTCACTCTGCAGCAGTGCAGAAGTGAAAAATTGAGAAAATGGTCCATTGTGGCGTGTTATCCCTAAAGTCCTGCGAGTTCTTCAAGTGCGAATGATTGAGATTTCTGAAATAAGTGCTGACGGTTTTTTTCGGCATTGTGCATCAACAGTTATGTTTTCTTTGTTGCAGAAAAGTCATTCAGAAAATAAGTTTACTTTAACTTGTTTTCTTTTTGAATATTAGTTTATTTTTTCTTCATGTTAGTTTTTTTCCTTTAACAATAAAAATTCTTGACTTTTCCTTCTTATCCTTTCAAGGCATTTTGATCATGTGTTTGCCCAGAAAAATTTTATACGCCGCCTTTGCACACCGCACTCGTATTTTCTTCTGTTTTCTCCGATAACGAAGCGAGTTTAATTCAATAAAAGGTCAAGACGAATCACGCGAAACGTTCCTTTGAAAACAACGCCAGGCTTTTAGGCTCTCGTCGACCGCCGTCTACTGCCGCCTGCGACGCGCAATAAAATTCGTTTGTAGCCATATTATAGAGGGCGCACGAACGCGTAAAACCTATCAGTGTGCGAATCTTATTTTTATGGTAATGACGACAATCCCACATGTCCTCCCGCAGAAGAAATATTTTCGAACATTTAATTCATGTTTTAATGGGGCATTAATTTAGATTTTGCTTGGATCTTCATACCATCTGTGTCCTTTTATTGGTTTCGATCATTTAGGTATGGTAGAAGTCTAGTAATTATCTTCAAGATTATAGCGGATTACAAGGTTAAAGATAGATGGGAGTTTGTAGCAGTTTTCTATTATGTAAGCAGTGTCATCATCAATTTTATGTCATACATGTTTCAAGTTTATATATTTTATTTTGTGGATTTTTGTTGATGTTAAAAACTATTAAAGACTGCCTCGATCAAGGGAGCATTTTGATGGCCCACGAAGGTTTCCGTCTATCGTCGTTTTCATCGTACGTATCACCACATCACCAGAAATAACCCGAAAACATCGACATACACGCAGGCGGCGTTGAAGTAAATTCCGAACACGTAGGCCACCTCGTCTGGCATATGGGAGGCGGCTTCTCTTTCTCCGTACTTCTTTGCACTCCTTTTGCCACAAGGTGCAGCGGATTAATGCAACGTCTTCAAAGGGCGCTTCTCCTCTCTGCCTCCTTCGTTTCGCTCCAGTTCGGCTGAACAAAATTGAACTTTGTCTGCATGAGCGCCGCCGACGTTTCGATATTATGGACGTCACCTCGTCTACTTTATATCTTGCGGAGGAAAAACTTTCCGCAAGTCGTTTTGTTGTAATACGCGGCTTCATATTATTGGGGATAACATTCACATACCTGATGCCAGGGAGATGGGGAGTTTCGTACAGTACTAGGCATGAGAAAGTGACAAATTTTTACTTCAAGGCTTCTCTACTTTTTGTGGTTTGGCGGTAGAAATTTTAAACTATAGATAAGCCAGGAAGCTGTTTTCTTATAGAAATGGTGGGAAATGGGTGGGAAAATTAGTAATTTATTTTATCTGTTTTAATTGATTTTTGACCGGGACATATAGAAGTTGGAAGGTAGAAGTCAATAGTTCTGCTGGTATACTTTGTAATTTTCAATAATATGCTTCCCTTTTTGTTGGTTTTGCCAGGGTTTCTAAGTTTACCCAGGTTGTTTGAGACTGCTTTTAACCATTCTCGGCACTCACGTAAAAGGGCAACAACGCTAATTGGGTTGAAACTTTTTAATTCCTTCCGCTGCGTGATGTTGGTAGAGGTCCCTTGTCGCATTATATGCTTGCGTACTATGTGCACAGGTAGTGTTCCGGTTGCGGCCTAAAACGATGTCGGCGGTGTTAAATGCCGCCACGCTCGTAAATTGCGCATGGCGACTTTACAAACTTGCAATTTGTTCATCTTGCTTATCGTTTGGCTGCCCTTGTGACTTGCTTGCAGCTTGTCTAACTTTTCCAACTTCCTCTCATCTTCATTTCGTATTACTTGGCGTCACCTCCATTAATTAATAATGACATAATAAAAACCTTTGTTGCCTGAATAAAAACCAGAAATGGTTGATTTTTTTCTTTGTCCGTGTTATTTTTATATTGAATGAATGGACATTATTATGAGTACGCTATGAGGGCGTTGATGTGCTCATTGCGTGCCGATCGAAGTCAGACTAGTAGGCGCCATTACCACGCCGGCGGTTTTCCTTATGCACGGCATTTTCCACCTTGACTCGCATGGGCTATTCGCTGAAATGCGTGTTTTGTTCAGCCGTGGGTGGCGTGACATGTGCGCGGATTGATCCGTGCGCCGGCGGTGGTAGCGACAGGTAATGGATGCCCGGTGATAACGGCTGGCGCCGCTGGTATAAATTATAAGAACCGTCGTCGACTTGGCGGACGTCGACTGCTTATTAATTTAATACGCGCTAAGCGCGAACATGCGTCGAAATTTCAGGGGTGAAAAGTGTTGCTCGCGAATTTTAATTTCTTAGAGAGCTAATTTATTACGCTGCTCGCCCATGGAATTTGTAATAAATTGTTATGATTTAATTCCTGACGTTGCAGGGGATAAGAAAATGTGTTGCGCATTTTTTATACGAGTTGTTGCGAATTTTCTTAGTTTGGTTGAGAAACTGTGACTGGATTTTGCGTCGCGTTGCCTTGGTCTACGGTGGTTAATTTACATAGTGGTTTACATAATGCTTAATAGAATTACTTCGCTTAAGTGATGCGAAATTAGCTCATGTTGTGTTCTGCGCGAAATTCCCACGACTGCAAAAAAGTGGACACAAAAATGAATGCAAATAGTTGCTTTGCGTGTCGCGTCTACGTTTACACATTTCAAACTTTTGTTTGAGGATCTTTTATCTATATTTTCCTTGTTGTGCATAGTTTTTATTATAATTTCCACTGGGATCCAGTTATGACAACAGTACTAAACACATAAATTAATTGTGTCACCAATTTGTTTCTATCTATGCTTGGCTCAATTCCAACTAACCAATTTACTCTTCCAAAGAAACAAAGATTCAATCTAATTTAATTAATTAGAGTTGTTGTGCCAATTTTTAATTCCTCCTACATTGCAACTAGGATTATTTCCTGTTGGGGAAAGGCATTAGTTGAAGACATGGGAACAAACAGGATGTTTGCTTCTCGGAATGAAGTAGACCGCGTCAACAACAAACATCTGGATTTTTGTTAAATTTTTCGTAGATTTCACCTCTTCAGTTTCATTTCATATTACTGTTTAATGTTCATATCATATTTAGTTTATTTCTGGTGGCTATGCGTTTCTTACTAGTACGAGACTAAGAGTATATCTTGGATTATTTATAGGGATAATATTTACAAAATTACGATCTGTGTTTTTGTTTACGTTATTTTATCGAAATATCAAATTGAACCGAAAATTGTTATTTTTGACTGGCTTCGCACGATACAAAGTGAAGCATAGAAAAGTCATACTGTGTATCGGGTATTTCCAGGAATTAATTTAAAAAAATGCCCAGACAGTCTGGCTTTTCCTTCTTGAGGATATTTATTTAATATCAACTCTTATGTCACATAGTTATTTATTATTCACCTTCTCTGACTTCCTACATAATTCCTATCTCTCAATGTTCTTGCCATTCTTGATTTCCTTCTGTCTCCAGTTAGTGATGTTGCTTGTGTAGTCTCGAATTTCTATTAAAAATGCATGAGTTCCCTTCGTGCGTACGCGGGCACGTATCACACAATGCATACAATTTCTCCGGTTGTGTATAATAAATAATATAAAAAAACGTCGTGAATAAATAATTGCGAGGCGCTTGTTCGATTTTCACCGCCAGTTTTCCCATCGCATGCGCACCGCCAATATAAATAAGTTACCTACTTTTCCTTGCTGTTTATTGCGACAATAATGTGCTGGAGGTAACACTGTGTCAGTTGGTTGGTTTAAATTAGTTCAATTAATGAATTAAACAAAGTAGTTAATGGTATTATTACAATATGATAGAATCTAAGTAAATTTTCTTTTGTGTTTTATTTATTCAAATATTTGTTTTTCTGAGTTTCACAACTTTTGTTTTTAAGAGTGTGGATGATTGATTGTGGCACAATTTAACTTAACTTTTGAAAGAAAATGCATCGATTATGATCAAGAATATATTTTTTTAACAGCCTGTGTTTTTTATAAATTTTCTATGCAAAATAATTTTAAAAGTGGAGGGTTGGTGGTGTATATACTGTAAGGGTGTTTCATACTTCTAGGAGGTGTTACTTAGGAAGTTTGGACGAAAACTTGTTCATGTTTTTTTGTAAAATTTTAAAAGTTTGGGGCGTTGATGATTGATTGTTGGGTAATTTAAAGAGTTCATTTTCCTGGAGAGTTTAAATCAAAATCTTTATAATGATTTTTATTACTAATTTATCTTTTAAAATCAATTTGATTGCTTATAAAGGTAATTTGCGGCTGGGAGAGTTATGTTTTGAAGGGTATTTTGGTATTTTATTTTGTGGGATTGTTAATGCTTAAGGTGGAAATTGATTGATTACTTAAATTATTAATTTTACTATAAGCACTCAGTAAAGGTCAAGATAAGCAAGAAATTTAATTTTTCATCATAGTTTGCAAGTCAGCTCAGCGACGCAAGGATGGGTAGGTGTGGAGTACCCAAATTATACTTGGCTGGATCTAGGTAAACCAGGGAGTCCGGAATGGGTAATTTCCACGAAGGCTGGTTTGGGTTATCAGTGAATCAAGCATTTTGCCTGGAATAAATAGAGTGGGCCCGTAAGATGCTCTAGTAGGCAACTATTTGATGTTTCTACAAAAGAATTTTACAATTCCTCGCAGATGCCAACGTTTTCCTGATGATCTTTTTACAGATTTTCAAATTGATTTTGTTTGGTTGAAAGGGTTTTCTTTTTGTTTTCTAATTAATTTGATGGTTTTTGTACATTCCAGATTTGAGGTAATGCTCGTTCTGCCCGGGGATGTTGTGTGGCGAGTTCCACCACAGAGCGCCCCTTGGTCTGCTGCAGTTGAGCCTGTCGGACACTCGTAGTCCATACTCGTCACTGCTCGCGCTCGTCCAGGGCATGGCCGCCATCACTGCGCACGCCGCTCAAGAAGATGAGGACATTTTTCTCGGTATGTCCTAAATAAATTTATTCATCACCTTTATATAATATTGTCTACGAAATGGCGTTCCGGAGCTAAATGCCGTTGAAATTATCAAATGAGCTGTGATGTGAGTTGTTTTTGAGCAGATGTATTCAATTCCTTACTTCCAGCCCCATTTAATCTGCTGTTCATTTTTTTCTTTATTCAAGCAACGTCATTTATTGCATTCCGTTGTCATTTGCGTTGTTGTCGCCTGCGTAAAGTACCAGCGATAACAATACGAAACGATGTGAATTGGACGAATCGCACTGAAACCACATCCGCCGCCATCACCAACGCCACCGTTCGACCGACGCAATATCCATCCAAATGCAGGCATTGCCGACATTGCCTAATATTATGCTGACTGTGTTGGGTCTTCCCCGAAACGCGAGGATAACGATTATTGCGCGCGATTATCATTTGCTGAATTTTTTGCCGCCACCACAGGACATGCATTTATCTGTGTGCATATGAGCCGATAAACATTTGTTGCGTGTTTAATCTTAACATTTTTTCGTTATGGTCGTATGGTGAATAATTGAAAATGGAATCCATTTGCAGAAAAAACGCAAAATGCTTTTCAAAAGTTTTCCTCTTCAAGATCTGGTTAAATTTAGTTTCAATTTTGATCAATTGATTTACACAAGCTGTGGGTATAATTACTTGATTGTATTCGTACATGTGTCGAGAGGGGTTTTTGCGAAAATCCAGTAGAAAATAAGTTATCTCGCAATTGCAAAGGGAAACACGTTCGACAAACACTACAAATCCGTGGCCAGATGTACTCGATACGAATTCACACCGCGTAGCGGCATGCGGTTGCAATTTCGCGCGTTTCCCGACGTGATTATAATTTATCGCGGATTTTCTATGCTGAGCTAGAATTTGCGGTGCGATTTGATTTCCACAACGAAATGAAAGTAAATACAATCAATTGAAATCACATGAAAGGTAGATCTTGCTTCTTTGATTGAACAAATAAATAAAATCATAACATTTTATTCATCTTTGAAGAGATTTAAGTTAATTCTGGTTCATATGTTGTTTTCAACGAAGCTACATACAAGAATTGAAATTCATAAGTGTTTTCTGATACTGTGCAGTTATTTGTATGCGTTTTACCTCTTGACTTTCTTTGACTATCCACTTTCTTCATTCCTGCGTGGCTTCGTTGTAATATTCATCAGAAATTTGCATCTGTAATAAATGCATTCTACACACTGTATCGTTTATCTCATCATTAAATTTCACATTAATTTTACTTTAAACTTGAGATATTCACTTTAATGAGTAAGAACATTGATTATATATATTTATAATTGAAATAGTGAGGGTTTGGAGCGCTTGGAATGCATCTAAAGCAAGTATTAGAAGTGCGGGCCGCTTGAAATTGATCAATTTGTTAATTGTGTGTTCATCGCGTTTGTAATGCTCGATGGGTTATATGGGTTTCGGTCGCGTACCATAATTCTATCAATCACAGAGGGACTCAAGTAATTTCACTCAACACTTTTACTTTGTTTAGTTTCATCTAGTTTATCAAGTTGGTTTCATTGGAAGTGTAATCGAATCGTAGTTAACAAAATGCAATTACACGGTTTTCAGACTTTGGAGTAGTTCAATTATTAAGTTATGCGCTGTGTTTCTGTCTAACAAGACTCAAAAAATAGAATTTTCTAATAAGAAGATATGTGTGTTATCTTAACGAAAACTCTTTGTAATATATTTACTTCTTTCTTCTTTAAACGTAAAGTTGGCAGCTTTTTGAATTCAATTTTGTTATATTCCTTTACTTTGCATGTTTTTGACTTGATTTTTATCGAACAAAAAAGTATGTGGTAGTGTCTAAAGAAAATCAATAGGTGAAAACATCTTTTCACGAAAAAACTGGTTTCCTAAAAACACCATGGCTGGGTTTTTTTTTTACAAAGAAAGCCCCTTAGTTCTACTAGTAGTCATCTCTAATATATGACAACTAAAGTTTGAAACACTGAAAACGTCATAGAAAACACCTTTTACATTGCTTCGCATAATTTGCTGGGCGTCCCGGCTTCGTTCATTCCGTTTCGTAGAACAGACGGATCGAATTCTTACTTTTCACCTACCTTAGCGCACGACTGTTACACTTGAGCTATTATACAAATGCAAGCGCAATATGTGTAATCCACTTGGGTGCGGGTGTGAGCGTGGGATGACGACATGGTCGGCGGCATACGGGGGCACCGTCGGCGGCGATGGCGGGGCCGGTGCTTTATTTGCTACAGCCGAGACTCCACTTGCCACTCGCTTAGTCATACGTCTGCCGCGACTCATCGCGAACGCATTTCACTCGCGTCGCGACGCGATCGAAACTACCGGCGCCAGTGCGTCGTCAAACGAATGGATCAGTCACATACACAGCCAATTAACAATAAATAACTGACCGCTAGCAGCGTTAATATTTATTGGAATCAATCGACAATCAATTTGGATTTGTCAAGGAACAAGCAATCAATCTACATTTTAAGCGCTGCTATCAACTATTAAGGAGTGTTCGCAAGTGAATTTCTTCTTCGTGGTGGTGTTAATTAGATACAGTTTTAGTGATTATGTTGGAGTTGTCAATTGAACTTTGACGTTACTTCGAATTACTTGTGTGTCTCTTAGGATTTATCAAACTTATCGCCATGGTTTACCATCGTACATCGATGTCAACTCATCGGAACAATAATGATAATAATAGCAACAATAACAACTTAATGAGTAAGATGTTCTCCTTTTTCGACTCACAATATCTTCAGTTACTTTCTTTGTGTTTATAACATTAATCACTATATTACAGTTTTTACGGATTTCCATAAATCAATAGACTTGGTCATTTTATTGTGATATTTCCAATGTTTTCCTTTTTCTAGGTTTACTTTATTTTTCCTTCTTGTCACTAATGCGTATTTTATTGACCTTTCAAAGGTCAGCCGGTAAAATGTTTATTTAATGGCTTTTTTCATTTTCCCAAACCATTTCTAATTCACCCAAAAACCCAAGATGACTTAATTATATTTTAAATATATCGCGTATTTTACGCGTTACTGCCATTCCGAGGAATTCATAAAAAACAAATGTCTGGTGATTCGCTGATGAGCGTGTTACTCATCATCTCTCATTGATTGGTTTCCGCCTCCGAAAGGTCATTAAAATGTTGCGACGCAAGGACAGCACGACAGCCAAGAGGTGAAGAGAAATATTATACAATGCGCCAGGCGGTGATTTTTTTGCGCCTGAAAAGGTCGGCCTGTATTTTCGCTCGGTAATAAATTTATGCCAAATTTGATTTCGTAATATCACCCTGCCCGATGCTCTCATGATGTATAACGTAACAGTATGAAAAGCGGGTGAAATAATAATGGGACTGCCTTCATTGCCTTCTAATTTATTTAAATTTATTGCTATTCGGTACGGGTAAAAGTTACTTATTCCTACCATCCATACAAAATGAAGTATTATATGGATAGTATTGTCATTGTTTTTGATCAATAACTTTGAAAGTAAACCAGTTTCGTGGAATATCTCAATAGAAAATGAGAAGAAACTGCTAACAATTTTTAAAAGTTTTTAGAATTCATCACTAAATACTCAGAATCATATCAAAAGAACAATTAAATCTTTCCAGCGGTAAGAAAATGTTCAATTGTACTTTTTCTGCTGAAATAACATGTTGCTGAAGTTGATACAAAAATCATCATCGTAGCTGTTTTTGAAATACATGAAAATTACTCAATTCTATCGTAATGCAAAAATGCTCTACGCCATAATCGAAAATCATCTGTCGTTTTGAAGCCTTTCGATCATTTCTTAAAAACTCGCCGCAAAGTACATTGCTCTCTAATTCTTCTTCTATCTAAAACTATTATCCGCTTAGTCATGTGCCACATCACCTGTCGATCGATCACTTTTTAAAAATACCAAATTATATCTCCTTTTATCCCATTCAACTGTACTACCATTCACACATATTATTGTCTTTTATCATCTGTTTCGTGTCGCCGTACGTTTCACATGTTATCTGTGCATCATAGCTGTTCATTGCTAGTTATTTGCGATATGTGGTTATTGTGGCATATGCTCTTTGTGCTGCACACACAACTATCAATTGTGACTTATGCGAAACTGTGAATCGAATTTCGTGAATGGTTCTTCCGCTCGTAGTTCGATGCTTTCCGTTGTTATTCCATTATGTTCTTTAGCAATGCGGGGTAATGCAGAAGTGATGACAACGAACACGAAATTGTATAAAGCTTGCAGCTGGTTTGGTTTTATTATTGCCAGAGAGGATGTCACGACTCGCGTAATTTGTTGATGAATGGACGAGGCGAAAATGGAGCATATTCAACATTTCGACAATTGCAACAATCCAGCGTATATTTACAAGAATATCAGCTTACAAGAATATCGCTAATGGTTATCTAACTAATCTAAAAACCAACTAAAACTTAAGTTGAAATTTCATTGTTTGCGTGTTTAGTATAGAAGTATTGATTTATTTGATCGATTCAACGCACTTTTTGTGGTTTCTATGAGGTTCATCTAGTTGGTAGTAACTAGGAAAATTGCTGAATTAATAATAATTACTGCGCCTTGTTGCTTGTTTGAAGCAAATGAAAGGGTTTCTACGATGTGCAAAGCGCGTTTTACATTAATGCTCTAAATTACACCATAATCATCCGGAATAAAACATTTTTCGTTACACTTTATAAGCGCGAACCATTTGAACAATATGCAAACAACTTGTTGGTTTAGGTCGATGAATTATTGAATTATTTCAGAATAAGCTACTAAGGAATGTGATCATTTTAGGAATAATTGGGATGTGAATTTAAACGCGAATTTTAGATTTCAGAATATTATTCTGGAAGTAAATTGAAATAATGCACTTGTAATTTAAATCCGCAGGCTTCAATTCATCTAAACTTCTGGATTTCATCTAAGCTTCCATTAAATCAATTTCTGATTTCTGCATAAACCATTATTAAACGTTTTTACTTTCACAATAACCAAAAATTGTTTATTTAATATACTCCACATTTTTTGAGCTGAATATAATCGTAGAATACTATTTGTAACTAAATTGTAGTAAAACGATAATTAAAGCATGAATAGTTAGTATACCAGCGAAATATGAATTGTGCTCGCCAAATGTCACAATACACATTAAAAACATTTTAAAACACTTAAGTTCCTTTGCATGGAACTTGACCCACCGTCCACAAAAAAGAAATTCTTTTTATTATTCTTATATTAACCATGTTTTTGCCCGTTACAATCAGTTTTTTAGCAAAGCGCAGCTGCGATCGCCAACTGATTATTTCGATTCTCACATGGGTTTTACTCATTTACTTTAATTAACTCTAACGTTTTCTGATTTCTGGTTGTTTTTGAATGAGCAAAGTCTATAACGAGTGTGTGAATATGCATCTAGGAAGTATAAAGTTGAAAGTTTAGCTTTTAGATAACTTTTTGTGGGAATATGCAGCGTGCGCAATAGCATTCAGCGTTAATTAATGGGCTGTAATTTTTGTTTGTCGCTCATTTCAGAGGTGAATCAATTAAATTTAATCAATTGAAATTTAGAGCGTAGTCGTGTTCGATTGTTCGACCTCCGGAAATGGTCGACATGACCGAATTGCTGGAGATGTGAAATCCGATTAGGGATTAAACTTTTATGAGGCTGCCAGTGGCTCAAGAATGTAATTTAATTAATTTCCGGATTATATTAAAGTCCTGCAGTTCAGGTTTAAGTTGAAGGATTTTGGGGATTGGAGCTTAAATTGTCTCAAGTTCGTTTTTTAGATTATTTCCGTTTTTTCGATAGAAACTGCGCGTTTTGTCTTGTGTTTTCGGTTGCTGATGGTTTGGTCGTAGCTTTTTTGGGGTACACCGCGGACGGGAAGCGAAAATCCTCTGTAATCCGTAAATTAAAGCAATAAAAGTAATTTTATGTCTCGCGTGTCGACGAATAAGTTTAGGGTGTTCGCGCGCACTCACAGTGCCTTTATTACTTTATAAATCTGGTGCGCGGCACGAAATTGCCACTTATTCGAGGGCCGGGTAAAAACAAGCCAATTTAAGAGTAAGACCTAGCGATGCGACCGGGGCTTTGATGAGCGGAGAGCCTTTTGATTTGCACCATGTACGCTGTATGCCCCGTACGCCCGTCCCGTCGGCTAATTGCGACGTTTTGGGGATCTTTACGCGCCGCCAACAATCGTAACTTCTTGTTTCCCAGCATAGCGGAGCGAATAAAATCACTGGAATTGCGAATTAAGGCGAGATGCCTACAGCCTTCTCCTTGTCTTCACGCCCACGCGGTGTTTGCACTGCTTGATGATATCACCAATTAATACTGTTTTGAGCTGACACATCAACAGGGACGGATATCGGCTGTGTGTAAACGAGTTTTACTAATACATTTACTGCAATTACCCGGCTTTTTTATATTGTGCAATTGCAAAACTAGTTTTAAGTGTGAAACAGACCAGGAAATTATTTTTATATGCTATAGAAACAAAGAATTTGCTGAATTACAATAATTTCTTATTTGTTTGCACTACACTTTTATTTCGCTTCTTGCACATTTTCATGATGTCATCACGCGCTGGGAATCAAGCAAAAAGTAAAAGTCTGCAGTCTACTCACATCAACAAACGCCATATTGTTATCAATTATAATTATTGATCGTGAGAAATGAATAGAAAAGAAATAGGTGCATGTTGAAATCAAGAATATATGATAACATTGTCATTTGGTTATCGTCTAGACACAATTTGAAGCTGTACAAACCGAATATTACATTATTATTGCGTCGACCACTTGGTCTTGACCCATTTTTTATTCTTTTCTTGCAGAAAATGGTCTCTTAAGCTATGAAAACCCAAATTACCACCTCGATCCTGCCCGACTTGACGATGCACTCAACTCTAACACCGCCGATGAGATCTACGAAGATCTCTATCAGGAGCTGGACGACATTTGCAACATGGGCCATAAGTCAGCGGCGTTGGTGGCTCCCAATCGGAAGGCATACGCCGCCTTGGACATTGGATCCATGGGCGTGGATATCAACACGGGACCACAGGTCACGCAGCATATTGACGCGACCAATTATCCCGACAACCGAAGGTTAGTCAATTGACCATACTATTTTTTATACTTTGGGGGATTGCGGATAGAGGAATCAATTATAAGATATTGTATTTATACAGCTGTATTTTGTAGTCAGCTATGCGTGAAATCCCGATCCATCGCTTTGGCTAAAATTAATCGAGTATAGCATCTTGGCAGCAGCCGGTGTAGTCATCATTGGTTTTGAATCGCCGTGTTTTCTAGTCTCTCATCACCACTTTTGCTGCTCGTGCTGCGGCAATCGATAATTTCGCTGACCGAATTTGCTCATCGCGCAGTCATGCATGTCGCATGCTGCGCTGCAGAAGAGTGTTACTTGTTCGTCTGTTTGAATCACTTCCTTTTCTTCATTTTGCATTTGTTCGTCTTCAGTAGTCGCAGCAAACAAATGGCAATAGCAGGCCGCTCACCGAAGCAGCAGTTTGAATAGGTGTTGAGACGGCAAACAAATAAACATAAATCGGATCACTTTGTACAGTCGCCAACCCTAGTGGAGCGTAGTGTTGTTGTAATGAGGATCTCCGCTTTCCTGGCGGACGGCGGATCAATAGGAAGACGCGTTGCCATATGGTTTGGAAAACTAACTTTGGAGCGCATCTAGGAAGAGTTGCGCAGATGTAGGGAGATCCGATGAGATTGATGCGTGTTTCCGAATGCAAGGCGTAATGGAATTTCGGTGTTTATAAATTCGCCCCGGTGAATATCAACTAGGAATAGTGCTTCTTAGAATGGTGACGATGGACGTTGAGCCAAGCGCGTACACGTGATGCAATTTACGTTGTTTGACAGTAACAGTTTAACAATGCAGGCGTCCAAGAAAAATTCTTCCAATTCGCCCTGTTAAAATGCTAATTTTTTGTGCCTCCGTTCTCTCTCTTCTTTCATGATCACGGAGTGGAACCAATTCGCTACAGTTGGCACCTCGTAACATAAAAATTAATTGCTAACAAATTTAAATTACCCACTGAAATAATCAACTGTTTTCTTTACATTTTTCGATGCCATAGACAATAGTTTAGCAGAACTTTCAGAAATGTTTTATGTCTATTTCTTCTTATTATCAACTCATGTGCTCCCTTTGTGGTCTGGATGGTAGCCTGAGAAAAAGCAATATCTGATCAGTGATAAAAGTGTACGGGGACGACTTACAGAAAAGCGCCTGAATAGCTCTGCTAGAAATTGACCTCTGGTGAGATTGATTCCGTCGCCTATGCGAAGTTCGCCCTAGCATTGTATATGCATGCGCGTCATGTTTATGCAATGAGGCATTTGCTTAATGCGCCCTGGCTAACGCCCGACTCGATCGGAACTCATTTGTACATCGCAAATGCGCCTGGCGACAGAAATCGAGAAGAGCAGAGAAACTCAAATAGGAAATTGCGAATTGAGAAATACACATGAGCGTATATTGAATGCAGAATGCGTGGAATGCATTACCTCTACCGAGTCCAAGATGTGCAATAATATCAATTAGAAAAGTAGATAAAGTTGTGATCAGGCTGCGGGAAAAACTCGTGCCATCTCCATGCCTAAATTTGTTCGAACCTTGTGAAACCTGTCCGGAAATCGTTGTATGGGATTAAATTGACTGTGCGCCGTTGGAAATCTCCCGAGATGGGAATTTGCGAGATCGAGTTTTGTCCTCCAGTCATATCTGGATATCTTTGCAGTGTAGGAAGATGCGACGTCTTTAAGCAAAGTCCCCCAAAGCCTCCCGACAATACTATGCGAGTTCTTGACGACAGAGCGAACAAAAAATATCCTTGGAATGGTGAAAGAACAAGGAGATGTGCGTAATCTAGGCGACAACTATTCTGGGACGTCTCCCACGGTGCCATAAACAGCATGTTTGTGCTCTTTGCGCACAAAATTTAGTAGTAATCATAACGTGACTGGGATGTGTTGCATAATGTGATTGTTTATTTTTGTTGGAATTTATAGTGTATGTGAGAAATCGGTGAAGAATATTAAGGACAATCGCGAGGAGGAGGATGAGATGATGGGTATTCCACATATCGCCGGCGAGTTAAACAATGATCTGTACGCGATTCCCGTAAAGCGTCGCACGCAAAAATCGCCCGACGAAATCGAAGTCGCTTCGCCTGATAAAGAGCGGAGTGACGAAACGGATCTTCCCCCAGGATGGGAAAAACATGAAGGTATTCTGGAAAAAAGTGAGTTCATGTGGAACTAATGGAATATTTTTATGCTAGACAATGACGGACCGTATTATTGGCACATAAAAAGCGGCACCATTCAGCGAGAGCTGCCTGAGATACCAAACAATGAGAAGCAGGACAAGTCCGATGCAAAGTGTGACTTCAAGGAGACGGACAGTTTGATTCAGAAGTTTGAAAGCGTAACCAGTTCAGTGACGCGTAGCTCCACTAGCTCCGCGCTTGATTTGGATCTCGAGGAGAGGAAAAAGAAGGATGAATTGGCCTTCAAGTAAGTTACTCACCGAGAACCGACGTTCCCTTGACAGTTTTTGTGACAAATCGTAATTTTATGGTATTGTTTGCATTCTCTTTTTTGATAGACGACGCAGTTATCCAGCTAGGCCAGAACCTGAGTCCAAAGAGAGGCCCATTAGGTTCGCTGTGCGCTCGCTCGGTTGGGTAGAAATTGCAGAGGAGGATCTTACTCCTGAACGCAGTAGCAAGGCGGTTAACAAATGCATTGTGGACTTGTCGTTGGGAAGAAACGATCTGTTGGATGTGGTGGGGCGTTGGGGAGATGTGAGTATCTGTTACGCGATGTTACATGTTTTGATTGTATCTTTATAGGGCAAGGACTTGTTTATGGACTTGGACGAAGGCGCGCTCAAGCTGATTGATCCAGAGAATTTCACAGTGTTAAACACACAGCCCATACATACGATAAGGGTATGGGGAGTGGGAAGGGACAATGGCAGGTAATTAATGCAATGATTTGCAATGTTCTATAATTTTATTGCAAATGTGTATATTTTGAAGAACTGTAAATAATGTGGTAATTTTTTTTTCAATTTTTTTCTGGACGTTCACAGAGAAAGGTAAATCTTTTGAAATGCGTGTAATTTTTGCAATTGCTGCATGATTGCCTGCAGGCTTTGAGCTGTTTACTTCTGTATCTAACTTCTTTGGGAGCAGTGTTTTTGATTGTTTTGTGAACGTTTAGGGATTTTGCCTACGTTGCTCGTGACAGGACGACACGCAAACACATGTGCCACGTGTTCCGATGCGACATGCCTGCGAGGACTATTGCAAATACACTGCGGGATATTTGCAAAAAGATCATGATCGAACGCAGCCTCCAACAGAATCTCGCCAAACCGATTGACATAAACGGTAGGGGCATTGCCACTCGACCCACAAATCTCCCAACCGAGCATCGTCGCTCTAACAGAAATGGGCAAGCTCTAGTCAGTAAGTGTTTAATTATTATGTTTTGCCTTCAAAAAGTTTACATGTTTACTTTGGACTTTGAAGCACAATCATTTCCTACTCCCATGGAGGAACCGAAAAAAGTGCTGCGGGCACAGTACCTTGGTTCTCTTCAAGTCAATCAGGCTACTGGAATGGAGATTCTTAATGATGCCATCGATAGGTTGGTCTCTACAGTGCCACAGGAGCAGTGGCAATCTGTAAATGTTGCAGTTGCTCCTTCAATGATCAGCATACAGCAACCGGGCGTAAGTTTAAGTTGTATATTCTGGTTCAGTGATGCTAATTTTTGAATTTTTGTTCCGTTTAAGGATGATAAGCTGATTGCTGAATGCCGCGTTAGATACTTATCATTCCTCGGTATTGGTCGGAATGTAAAGCAATGCGCCTTTGTGATGCACACCGCTCAGGACACATTCGTGGCACATGTATTTCACTGCGAGCCATCGTCGGGTGCACTCTGCAAAACGGTGGAAGCGGCGTGCAAGCTGCGCTATCAAAAATGTTTAGACGCTCATCCGCAGGGCCTTGGCCGCAGCCAGTCAAATTTGCACACTCCAGGAGGCAAAAGCATTGGCGCCGCGCTTAAGTCGATCGTTGGTTCGCTGACGGGGCGCAAGAGCAAAAGCACCGAATCCTGAGACGAAGCCCAGTCTCTGCAGGTTCGAAGCCCGCGCATCATCGACCACCGCCGGCATTCGCTCGACACGCGTCTCTCTGCTTGTGTGTTGCAGGAGCTGTGGTCACTGCCTGCGGAGCGCGAGGTGATCCGTCACAGGCACTTGCAGTCGCCGCTTACCGTGCGGTACTTCAGCGGCGGCAGCGGCGTCGGTGTTAGCACCAGCCCGCCCTCGGCCGAGCTGAGATCTCTACTATCGCCGTCGCTCGACGTGCGTCGACTGCAGATTGCGCGATGGGATTCCGCTAGTTAAATTTACCAAAATTAGGAATATGATTACACTTATCCACCACCACACACACACACTCACACACATACACTTGCCAGTTGGCAATGGAGGATGGAAGAAGATACACGTCACACTCTTACACCAAGCAACCTAATATTTTGTTTTTGCAACGGACGGAGGTGAGAAATGCTTCAATAGTGTTGTACGATTGGAATCAAAAAATTTTTTCTTCAGTTGTTTTATGTCAATAACAGTGAACTCTACAACACTATGCTAACAAATTATGAATGTGCTTACAAATAGCCTTACACAAATGTAATGATAATAAATAGGTTCATTGGCAGGGGTCACCTCTGACGAGGACCCGAGTATCAATCACGACCTGCGACATAAATAAACATTAAGAATATCTAGGACATAAGAATATTTGATAGAATATTTGAAAACAAATGAAGTTGATTTCTAGCATCTTGCTACAAGCACCAAAAATTTGTCATGTATTACGTTTACAATTCTGTACATACTCCTAAGGCTGTTGAGACTGCTTAATAATATTGTATAGTATTTGCGACAAAATGAACTAATCGACGAGACCACTCATATTTAATCACTGCAGTCATTGCTGTTGTTTGGGGAACATTTGAGCAGTGCTAAAAATGGTAAATATGCTTTATCAGACACGTTGATTTAAAAAAAATGTCTCGTTGCTAATTCGAAATGTCTCGATGTTATAATTTTCTATATAATTCAGGATGAGCTTTACATGTAGCTGCGCTGGATGATATTATAATCATTAGCGAATCGCAGCTAACGTATCCATTCCTATTTGATGTTTTTCATGACTACCGCAATAACAGAATGACACTCGGCAGGAGAATGAAATGTTGCAGGACATCTGGTACGTTTAAGCATAGGCCATGACCTAGTTGGATGCAGTTAGGTGAATAGTATGTGTAACCTACTAAGGGATATTTCGTAGGCCTTTGTTATAGGTACACGCATATTTAGTAAAAGTCAGACTTAAAAAAATGCAGAAAACGCGATAAATTGTAAATATACGCCTTTCGTGTACGTACCTATGATGTAAAGTGCTAAATTCTATATTTTCTCTCTATTTGTTTGACTCTCAAAATACTGTTGAACACTGGCATGCAGATTGGTGTGGAAGGATCGAGTTGTAACCGATTTTACCAAGTGAAATTCGGTGCAGTGAAAATCGAAGACGATCTAACGAAAGTAACAAAGAAAAGTTTATATTGGTGGAGTGTAACTTGTAACACAAACACACACGTAAAGATTTCGTTTAAATATGATATTTTTATAAAAATTAGTGTACGCATAATGAAATGAAAAACGTAATTTGACGATGACAAAATGTGAAATGAACATTTAACGAGAAAGCCACCTTTATTGATTGTTGTAGTGTGCATTTGATGCAATATTTCGGTGTCAAGCAGACATGTCCACAGTGCGTTGGTTTAAGAATGCATATGTCTAGCTGCGATGAAGGAATGACACAAATTCACATATGTCACGTTGAATGGATGCAGCGAAACTATGCGATGCATGTTCATGTATACAATGTCTAAACTAAATGCAACATTTGTGGCATCAATATACATCCCAACACGCGCAACCGAGTTGCAATAAATTGACGGAACAAATATATGTTTAAGACAAACAATTTTAATCGAAATGAAGAAATATGCTTGCAATCTTTTCTTTCATTTTATTACATAAATTGCCTAAATAAAATGCATACTCATTTATTAAATTATGTTATATTCATTATAAATGTTATATTCAAAATGTGTGCATGAGATAAGATGGTAAAGGTTGGCTTGCGTGAGTTGCTAGGCAATCCAGGTAGCTCGAGTGATGTGCATTGTGTGTGTTGTTCAGTTTCAGTGCATCAATTGCGGTACGTACACACCGCGCTTATCAGTTGCACCTCTCCTTTCCGAAAATGCACTCCCATTTCCCGTCTTTAGCAAACCCTATTAAAGCAAATCAGTTAAGTGGTTGTGAAATGATTGAATTCAATTACGGCGTTTTCTTTGCGCGTTTTGGCCAACAGTTTATTTCAACGTAAGCTAAAGATTTTCTGTGCGTCGCTGCAAGTTAGAGATCATCATCTAGTACAGTTAAGGACTAAACAACATGTCTACCACCTGGAATCAGCGTGAGATTACAGTTATCAAGGTTGGTGTTCACCATTAATTCTTATTTTATTAGTGTTGTCATAGTGTTGATTAACATTGCGACAAACTTGAGGTATGGTGTTCTTCAGAGAAATGCGCACTTTTAAATGTGACATTCTACAATTGTGTGCGCACTCCGATTTTAATTCCAAATTGGTATATGTCGCGCACTCTGGTTGTCAAGTCTGGTAGTTGATATTTTGAGTAGTTGAATAAAACAGAAAACATTAGTTTACGACTTCGCTAAGTAAAATTTGAATTTGATAGTTCTGATTTAAATTTTCTTATTTCCCACAATTTCCATCTGTAACATGAAAATGTCAATGAATTCTTATTTCTAAGACTTAAAGAATAAAAGTGCAACTCTTCTTCTGTCACCATGTTCAAATATTAAATATACTGTAATATATTATTATAAAGCATTTTTCATGTTTTTCATATATATATGTTGTCAATAAATAAATAGAATATAATTGCTTGTAGTATATATTCTTATTCCTATATACTGTAGTTAATTTGGTTAGAATCTATTTGAAAAATTGTCAGGCATTTTACACGCTTTTAAATGTAATTGTTATATATTGTTTTTGTTGTCAAATATTCTTTTGGATTTTATTCGATACTGTTAATGTGATCGAGTAAATACATCACTTGTATTGGTAATACTGAACATATGGATGATATTCTTAATTGTTTAAACAATTGCATCGGGCGACTAAGGCCGCATACATTGAATATGCACTATCGTTGAAAATCGTCGAGTAGGTACTGGCGAAAACGGTCGCACGTGAGTGGAACGGAGTGAATACTATACGCTGTGTTTAGTGTTAGAGCGGACGCACATTACACAAGTCCGCAAATTTCGGCCCGCGCGAACCGCCAGGTATCGAACGAAGAGCCCGGTGTGTTATTGTTTACGATCGGCGCAACTATAGCGATTGGTTTTTACTGTGCTTACCAGTTGCAACTTGCCCGTCGCATGGTCTCCACGCATCTCTTCTTGCTTGATTAATTCTGTTACAAACAAAGCTGATAAATGATCGGGTCATATATCAAATATTATTTTGAGTTATGTGTAGTAGATTTGCAAATGTATTGTTTATTTTGATTTTATTAGAAGTTTTCAGTGTTCCATCGCGTGTTAATGGTCATCATCTAAGGCAATGCAGGATTAATTGGGACAGTCAACAATTAAAGGTCAGTGGTCATTATCATAACGCGTAGAGCTACATTCACGGCATTTATGTTATCAAATTTGTAATTAGGGATCAATTCAATTGATGCGTAGTATTTTGCTAGTAATCTCTGAACCTTTGATATTTTTCGCTACAGTGTTCGAGTCTAGTGTATTGTTTAGATGCTCCATTCACTGAGCAGAGTAAAGCAGTTCTTTCCAGAACTATCATTTTGTTTGAATAAGAAATAACTTTGCATTCAATACATATATTGTGTGTCTTTCTCGCCACAGGAGCAATTTATTAATTAGTCGCATGTCATGCGTATGCTCTGGTAGCGTAAGCATGGTATGCGACTAAAAAATTTTCATATTTTGACGTAATTATAACAACAAATATATCCGTTAACACACGCCATTTATGTTCCACTGTGGTGCGGTTGGCATGGTGCTTGCATCTCACCTCGCCGGCTCGGGTTCGATTCCCGAGCGGGCCTTTGGACATCGGCCGTTTTTCGGCAAATTAAAAATAATTCTAAAATGACGTCAACCTAAGTTGCCTATAATAAAAACAAATATAAAAT
>JAODGC010027275.1:78848-88869 GCA_027574925.1 Ecitoglossa quadriceps | reverse complement strand
ATTTGCGCTTAATTTCAAAGCAAATAAAAAGAATAGTATACTATAATGTTAATTCTCATGTGTTACAAAATTAAAGGCTTGTGATTAAAATTAAATAAATTATAATAATTACTACTAGCGCTATCAGTTGACGGGGCCTCGAAGCACTGCAATTGAAAACTGTGAATTTCAGGACGGTAGCTGCACAAGTTGTAAGCTTTCAGCCCGTGGCGACGCTAGGTATACTGTTTTTCAAAATAATCCACAACGTAACGATTCAATGTATTTAGTATAACTTTACTTTGATTTTGCCTTCAGGATGTGTCACCATTCAAAATATGCGCTGAAAATTATTATTTCCAAGTCATTCCAGTTAAATATTTGAAGTATATTTCTCTTTTTAAACAACAATATTTTAACCATGCGGTGCTTTTCTTTGTTCATTTCACTAAACATGCTAACAAGCTGACAAGATTCAATCACGAACCTGTAACTCACTTTAACCTTTAGTAAATGGAATCACCGATGGTTAATTATAAAATGCTTGTTAACCAAATCGAATGAATACTAAATTACTATCTGATCTTCCGAAGCGTTTTCGTTTACAAATAGGCTTGATTCTCCTTCATGCTTTGCCACTAAAGAGTGTAGAATAAAGCTAGAAACATGTGGAAATATCGGATACTTTGGTTTATAATATTTTATCACGAATTCCTCTTATATTCATCACAAGAGATGCCCAAAACTGTTAAACCAGGGTTTGTGTACACTCGGTTGCTAGCATACAAGTTACATATATATTTATTACAGACGGGGCATATTATTGAAAGCAATAAGTGAAGAGCATCGCGAAATGGAAAAGTTACTGATCGATATAATAGTCAAATCAATCAGTGCATACTCATGCATTGCAATTATTTGTGATTCCGTTTATTATAACGTTTTTCGCGAGCAAGTCTTTTTTAATATGGACGTATATATCTCATATTTTCTGGTAATACATAAAAGAAAAAAAAAATAGAATTTGCACTCAACATTTAATTCTCTTTAAGATTCTAGTTGAAGATCATGATGATCTCCTATCTCCATATCCAGACACACAGGAATGTTTGCTAATGATTCGACGACAAGGTTGTCGAACCTACATCATCCTTCTTGCAAATGGCTTGCAAATGGCTAGACTATTACAATACGGTGACAGGTAATTGCAGTAAGATATGTACATCCTGCTACATTCTTCTCAAATGTGCTATCTCGCAGATATCGTGTTTTAGATACTAGAGCAAACTTTATCATTCTATACGATACTCGTCTCTTCGACAAAGAGTTGCACTATATCTGGAAACGAGTCGTAAACGTGATTTTCATCAAGGAATACCTTGGAGTCAAAAAGCTCCCAAACAATGAAAAGAAAACAATACCCTGGTTTGAGCTATCCACCGTCCCCTTTCCAGCTCCAATCAGAGGCGTTTTAGTACCAAGAAGAGTTGACATCTGGCGAGCTGGCAAGTTCCGCATGGCTGCAAACTTGTTCACGGACAAGACTTCCGATCTGCGCAATCAGAGCATGAAGGTGGCGACGTTTCAACACATCCCTGCGGCAAAGAAGGTGGAAATTCCACTGTTTAAAGATTCCAGGAGTATCTTGAAAGCAGGGAATTATGGATTTAGCGGAATTGAAATCGAAGTAAAGGCAAACCAACATACCTATCATAGCATTGAACCAACCAAATCCTCTTGTGATGATTCTAATATAATCATGATAATGTGGACCGTTTAATTGTAGATTTTATCCTCGGTAGCAAAAACAATGAATTTCTATCCGGAACTGTACGAGCCGGAAAATATTGACCAAGAGTTCTGGGGCGACAAACAAGAAGATGGATCTTTGAGTGGCTTGTTTGGGGAGTTGATTAGAAGTAAAGCTGAAATAGGCCTTGGAGACTTTTACTATACTCCATACATCTTGAATATAATGGATTTAACTTTACCTTATGTAACTGAATGCCTTACCTTTTTAACACCAGAATCCTTGACTGACAATTCTTGGAAAACGTTGATTCTACCATTTAAGTAAGTTCTCACCGAGAAAAGAATCTCTAAATTTGAAACAATATATGTTATCCCGTTTTAGACCACTAATGTGGTTCAGCGTGCTAACTGCCATGTTCTTCATTTCCTTTTTCTTCTACTACTTGGCTAGATTTCACATGAGTTTGCTTGAAACATACTGGAAACCGGAAAGACGCAACCCGGATATACCGCGGGTTGCAGATGCACGCATAGATTTGAAATATTCCCTAATGAGACGCGAGCATGAATTGGTAAAAGAGGAAGGAGAACCGGAAGGTTTAAACTTGTTTGGAGAAGTAGTTAACTCGTGTTTGTATACATACGGCATGATCTTGATGATATCGTTGCCAAAAGTTCCAACTGGCTGGTCGTTGAGAATGTTGACTGGATGGTATTGGCTTTACTGTACATTGGTTGTGGTTAGTTATCGAGCTAGTATGACGGCCATTTTGGCAAATCCATCACCGAGGTATTTCATCTCAATCAAAATATACGGAGGAAGGAGCAATAAATTATGATTTCAGAGTAACAATTGATACATTAGAACAACTCCTCGCCTCTGATCTATCAATCGGTGGCTGGGGAGAATTCAACAAGGAGTTCTTCATGACTTCTCTTGACCCAATCTCACAAAAGTTAGGTAATCGCTTTGAAGTGATAAATAATACAGACACAGCTACTAGACGTGTTGCACTTGGTAAGTTTGCGCTCTACGAAAACGCTCACTTCTTGAAACAAACCTCAGTCAAGCGCCAACTGGAGTTTCAACTCACACAGTCTAACCTAACTCGTGAACAAATAGCAGAGGAAAGGAATTTGCATATTATGTCAAATTGTATTATTAACATGCCCGTGTCAATTGGATTACAAATGAACTCGCCAATTAAGCCCAGAATTGATAAATTTATTCGGAGAGTGATTGAAGCAGGATTAATACAGAAATGGTTGAATGATGTCATGCAGACTACATTAACAGCTGAGATTGCAACAGATGATGGTCCTAAAGCCATTATGAGTATGCGGAAATTCTTCGGGGCTATTGTTGCTCTTGCTGTTGGCTACTTCATCAGCATATGTGGATTTATCGTGGAGATTATTTATTTCAAAAGAGTTGTCACAAGGCATCCAAATTTTGACAAATATGCTAATGCTATTATTAAAAAGAAAACAATTAAGAGACATTAGAATATTAATGTAGCAACAACAATAGTATAACTAAGGAATAAAAGATGAATTGTCAGGTTATGATGTTGTACGTAACGTGAGACTGACAGCCATGTAACAACATTTAGCGAGTTTTCACCAGTTTCAACGGAATTCACGAAATGTATCAAATGTATCCTCATTGTACCTGTAGTACGCATTGAACGAACGCATTTTCATGTTTGTATTCGCATGTTTGCTCGTTAATGGCTGTGAAAACAATGCTTAGCATCGCGCATGTATGCTGCTACCTGCCGAACGAGCACTCTCGCCTCACATATCGGCGTCAATTGTTCGATCACATCGCAGCATCACATAGCGTAGCTGTTCATTTGTTGGCCCAAACAACAATAAAACAAAGCGCAAAAGGTAGACAATTGCGCATGCCATCCTTTGCTATAGTGCTGGTTGCATAGCGTCCGCTTGGAAAGTGTTTTCGTTATCGTTCACGAATGAAAAGCACAACATTGACTAGACAATGTGAGCATGTTTGGCGTTCCACTTTGCTCTGCTTTTCTATTTTCCGGCGTTTCAATGTTCTCTTTCGGAGTTTTTAGAGTTTGTTGCCTGCAGCTCCAAGTGCCTAACTATGTGAATCCCACTGTTTGGGTGATTCTGGGACGTATTGGGACTGTTTGGTCAAATAGGTATTCCTATAAACGCAGCAGTACAGTACTGTCTGACTACATTTCATAGTTTTATTTCATTTTCATTTCTTGCCGATGTTCGAATTTATTCTCGCTCTATACACGCGGCCAGCGGGGAGATATACAGATGTATTTTTATTCCACGTCGGGATGGAAAACGATATTGGATTTTTCAGATGCCCAGAGATAAATCGCGCTCCGTAATTTGCGAAGACGAGTGTAATACAATTTTCGGCTTGTTTCGCTCGGATTTTATTGGATTTTATTTCAAGCTTTTATGGCTGATATTTTTTTGGGTGATTTATTTAGAGGTTATGATTCAATCGATTACAGAGAGTTGACTGCAAATCCCATCCGTATAAAAGAGGATTCCATTAATATTCTGGACTAAGTTGAAATATTATGTGAGACCAAATAATAATAAATAAATACTGTTTAGTTACATTTACAACTAAAGTTAACTTAATTTTTACAGAATAACCTAGTGTCATATTATAAACCCAAAATAGTAGTAATTTGTATAATTAGTATAGCATTTTTTTTTTTCATCCTCATACCCCAAGTTCCATTTAAGCATGATTATTACCGCTGACATTTTTCTGGTTTCTCAGAAATAAATTTTTCGGATTTGGTAATATCTAGTAATAACGAACTTAACCAATGTTCTAGTAATATTGTTTGTATACGTCGCTAGTGTCATTTACGTCTACATGTCACAGCACTCGCTTCGACTGGTTTCGGCAGCTGAAGCCAGAAGTGCCAACCCAAACAGTAGTACCAACACAAAAAGGATATGTACTTGTCCTATTGCCACAAATATGAATGGTCGCTTTATAAATTAAACATTATAATTGGAATACAGGATTTTCCAGGATTTGTTATTCTGTAAAGAAATAAGTACAAGATATTTGATGCAGATACAAAGAAACTTTGTAAAACTCATCCTAAAAAGTGAACAATTACTATGTGACTTTCTTATTGCATTTACCCCAATTACTAAACTAGTAGTCCTTTGAGTATGCCTTTTCCAAGCATCCTCTCGTCAGAGAATGACTTAATTTACAATTTTCCAGAATTTCATCCACGTTCAAAGCTAATTAAACTCTCTAAACTTGTACATGCCACATTCCACCATGTCAATTTAATGCGCGCTACGCTCACGTCGTTCTATTATTCCACGACAATTTGTTTGATTTGCGCGTTATTTTAGTTAGCATGCACGCGTGAATAACTAATGCATACATAACCCACAAGAACGTAAACGTATAAGAAGGGAAAGAACTACATTGATGTTTGTCACATGAATACGTCATGCAGCGAACATCGAAGAAGAAAAACAAACGAAAACGTTTGAGGCTGAAATAATGTTGTTCAATTATGAACACATCGCACGCAAAGTATACACGTGCTTAAATTTCATTTTATTAGAATTTCTAGTTGTTACAACGAGGTTATATCAATTTGAGCGTGAATGGTAATGGCAGCCGGAAGTTTAACACAGAGTCGAACATGGACGGTCCCCATTAATGATGTAGTTAAAATACATTTGGGATTCGTAAACTATTAAAGTTGATATATATTATATGAATATGGATATATTAAAGTTGTTTTAGTGTATCTACATTGTATTTAAATAATTGTAAGAATGGGTTTCCGTTCACATCCGCACGCGAAACCGTTTCTGCTTGCAGGAAAAACGAAGGAAAACGAGCGCAGTACGGCCGTAAACACATTAACAAGCTCATTTCACCACAGAAGAAAGCTGAATGTTTTAAAGAAAGCCGAATGTTGCACGAGAGTGCAGTTTTCAAGAACGGGCATACGAAAAAAAAGGGGGGGGGGAATAAAACGATAACAACGCGCAAAGAAACGGAATAATGAGCTTTGGGTAACTTTTTCAATCTACAGGTTAAGAAGCAAACAAAGCAAAACACAGGTAAAAGGAATATAATGCCAAAACTTTGAAACTAACCAAATTAGCTTTCCTATTAATAGATTTCTATTTATGTTACGTTAAAATATTAGACGCTGCATGAATTCAACGCTAATTGTAATTTTTTCTAGGGTGCTAGTGGAAAATTGGAGATTATCAAGCGTTCAAGGGAAAGTGAAACACACACAAGGTGGAGCGGCAAATGTAAATGACTCCCTTCTGCGCGTTCCCGCTTCGACTTAATTGCGCATTTGTAAAACGGAAAAATCTTCAAAGGCACAGCGAGCTGGACGATTTGCATGCAAAGAAAATTCCCATTTTATTCACCGCATATACTAACCTCAGAAAACTGATAACCCTAGTTATATCATTTATAAGCAATTTGTTCTTGTTCAGCTTATATAACCTCAAATATTAACTCTTTTTTTGCATAAGTAACTTAACTAAGATTTTAACCAAGATAACTTTGGATTTGGCAATATTTATTTTTACCATTACTGTCAACGAAAGCCATATATATGTAATTCCAAATTATGAATAAACCTATTTTACCTCCAGTTGAGCACTTCTAAAACACCGAACAAATCCATACAGACTTGAGTACCAACTCAATTTTTTTTAGCAAAGCTCATGTCATCCGTAAAGTGCGTTTTATGCGTTTTCTCGCATTTTCATTGCCTCTACGATGCGTCATTGCAACGAGCAATAAACACAGCATCAAAACCACATTTCAACGCCACTCGATAATCATATAGTATCAAAACAATCAACACATGTTGTAGCAATAAAAAATTGTGTTTTCTGGTTAGCTGTTTTTATGACAAATGCCATCAATTTAAATTGGAAATTTCAAAATAATTGGAAGACTTATGAAGTCGATGTGTAAACAAATTATGCAATATCAGTTGGAACACATTACATCTCGACAAGTCTACATCTCGAAATTGAGTTCCGGGATATTTTAAATGTAATTCATAATGCAGTCAGCAAATGTTCTCCATCAAGAAGAACATTTGCACGTAATGAAATGCTGCTGAAACATAAACTAAACGCCTCAGCTTTGACGTGTCACTGAGATTTCACACATATTTTTTAATGCAAGTCCATTATGGACTAGAAAGAAAGATAGGTTAACGTGCCAAGTGGAATTTTATGTAATTATTTACATTAAAACGAAACAAAAATATACTTAATATACAGAACTGCTTTAAGCAGTAAAATTAGGAGCTGACTAAATGCTAACAATAGCATATTTTTGTCAATGTTTATTTGTGTGATGTTGGTACGACTGTTTAGGTTGGCATTTCTGACTTCCGCTGCTGTCAAAACAAACGAGGCAAGCCAATGATAACAGAGCTGACAATTCGAGTAAGCTCGTGTTTAGAAAAATACCTGATTATTTAAAATAATGTTTTAAAAATTATGGATTCCTGCATTCCTGAATTCCTGCAGAAGCTTATAAAATACTCCCTTCAAAATGATTTTAGCAAACGAATGTATGTTCATTCTTGTCGAAAAAAAGTAATAATGAAATTAAATTAATGTGAAAATAAATTTGTAGCAAGTTTGTACACCAGGGATGACGTTTTACACACGCGTCAATTCGGTGTACGATTTATTTACGTCTCTAATTTGGTTCATGAGTTATGCAGAGAAATACGGTTTACTGTAGAGTATTGATGGAAGTCACGAACCAATAAACGCGTATCAATAGCACAACGATTCCAATAGAAAATATCGTTAAGCACTGAAATACCTAATCAAAGCGCTTCTATGGCCATCTGCAAAACAACAAATGAATACAAATTACATAATAAATAACAACTGTTTTTGTACGAAAATAATGTGCCACAAACAAGTGCTCAAATATATTTCATGGTTTGTATCCAGGAACATTATTCCCTCCTCCGTAAACCCTCAAAGGATGTGCATTATCTCCAAATGCGTTTATCAATTGATGTAACCTGTCGAGCCCTTTGGCAACACCTAAGCACGTAGCTCATGCCCATATGCAAGGTAGTATGCAAAGAACAATGAGTTTGCAAGATAAACCTGCGGATTCCGAGCCGTGATGACAGCGATGACAGCTGTCGCCCATTTCGCCTACTTTGCGGCTCGTCGCGCGAAATCCATCATATTCGTTCCTGTTCCTTCAAATCCCTGAGAGCTTTATCAAGCGTGACGTGCAGATAAATGAAGACGCCACAAACAAACGCCCACATTTCCAATATTCCCAAGTGTGTCAACCACCCACATCCGTAACAAAAGACCGGCGATTTGTTTTGAATTGTTAGGAGCATCGACGAATTCTTGCTTCGGGCTTGACAATATGGATAAACAAGATGTAAATTACCATTAGAGCAATAAAACTGGGTTTATAGCAGCAACTACTAAAATTACAGCTGACATTGAGGTTAGGTCATTGTCGAGTTTGTTGGTTATCTCTGCTATTTGCCAAATACTGCGCATACAACCGTGTCAAGTGGTGTGTGTGCGTGCGTGCAATAATAACTATTACGGTATTATACACTGGCAGCCATAAACAATGCATAATTTTGGCGTGCGTAATAGCGGCCAGTTGTAATGGGACCAATATGTTTCATTACTGCACTGTATTCTAACTATACGTGTTGTAACTGCGGATTGCTCATCGGCAGCTGTATCTGAATGGATTCAACGAGAAATGGTCTCAGTTGAAGTTATTATCTTTAATACAGTTACGCCTAAAATATAAGCTACGCATTGCTTATGTGTAATGATTAAAATCAATAACGCAGAAATGTAATGTGAAATTATCTCGGAACAAAGACTGAGGCAATATTCAATGCAAATATCGTAATAAAAGTGCAAAAAGTCCACGCTCGCTCGCTCGCCTGTAATCACCATCCGCTTTTTCGAAGTGCACACACAAGAGTATTTAAACCCCGAGTAAAGGCGAGCAGGTTGATATTAACTGATTGAATTATTTCTCCATTAACCGATACCGTTCGCCAATTTCCCGTCGGCGCTCAGGAGTTTTATGCACTCTATGTATCCAGCGTTCTATTTACTACCCCCACGCGCGTACCGAGTGCTTCGTTGAGCGTTGCTACCCTCACCGAGTCGGCAGGTCAAGTAGCCAAAGGTGTATGTTGCATCAAATTTTCATTTTTTTTCCGCGTCGACGATACGCTGGCGGGGAGCTTGCATTTCCGCGGCAACGATGAGTATTTACATTTTCTAGCCGCCGGGGGCGGTGGTCGGAGGAGCTTAGCTGTAAGCCATGCCGAGTGCTTTTCCCATGCAAATCCGCCTTTTGTGTAGATGCGCGGAATAATTTTGAATTTTTATGTTTTTCTATTAAATGTGTACGCGGATGCATAATTTCACCTTTTGCGGATGAGAGGATGATGGGATAAATATGGAAGTGGCAGCATCTGTTGTTATTATAAGCTAAGCACACTGGTAAGGGAAAATAGGTATAAACTTGTTGAACAATGTTTGCATAGGTACAAGTTGATGCATTGAAATTGTGTGTGTTAACAAGAAATGGAAAATTGGAATCATTTTTAATTTTCTATTTGTGATCCATGCATCACTGGAATAATCGAAATATATTGTTTATACTATCTAGTATTAATATTAACCTAACTATAAATTAAATCTACTCTTTGAACCAGCATTTGGTAGAACTGCATTGAATTGTGATCTCGCGATTGATTGGGGGAAATGTTTGCTGTCGCTGATTATATTTGGTTAAATGAATAACACATGCTTGATATGACTATTTCGTAAATTACAAACGGACAAGCTGCTTCTCTCTTGACACTGGTGGCCCATTCCTCCTAAGCTACTAAACATACTAATATAAGTACAGAGTGGTGGTTGGCAATCGGGTACGAAGTGACACACTGTTGGTGGCCTGAGAATGGAAGCGCAGGAAACAAAACTAATAGCAATCTGATTTATGAGCGGACGATAAACATATCAAGAAAACCAAGCTGAACTGCATCGTACACAAAACATAACTTAATAAGCATAAGCATTGATTTCGTAACATGGTTTAACATGCATGTAGCGATCTTTAAGAAAGACGTGGCGTCTTGTTCTCCATTATGTTCTTCTCAATATTAAGTAAGCTGGAAATTGATTTGCGACATACTTTTTGTTGGTATTGCAAGATTCAAATGTAAAGATCAGCCGTAGA
>JAODGC010027275.1:64113-78748 GCA_027574925.1 Ecitoglossa quadriceps | reverse complement strand
ATCGCTTCATACGATTTGTGGTGTGATCCATCAACAATCAACATTCAATCAACAATTGGGCTTGATACATACCTTGCAATTTGATTCCCTCCTTTCCGCTGTATCCAATAAAAATTACAACGCGTTTCCTTAGTTTTCATTTGTTTTAATCAAATAGTTGAAATAATCGAATAAGACTCATTAGATATAACAAAATATAGAAATTAAAGTACATTCAACAATTTCCACCATTTCTCTTCACATTATGGCCATGACTCGACTATCGATCGGCAGCTGCCTTCGAACACATCAAAAACTCAAAATAAACAACAATAAGTACAATAAAAGTACAGCAAAGTACATTTAAAAAATAACCTGCTAAGAAACGGCCGCAAAACGCAAATTTTTCCAACAAAACTACAAAACTCATTACAATATGTCGGACGTGTACCAAACAACGCGCGCCTTTTTCCAAACCACCCGGCGCCGCCATTCGCAAGATTCCGTGTAAAACACTGAAAAGGACAATAGTAAACTTGAATTGTCCGCATGTCGTCAATTTCTAAATACAATCATATAATACCATGGCTGCTCGCATGTGGTTGTAAATTGTAATCAGTATCACTTATTGGTCGTCGGGTTATCTTGCGCGTATGTTTGTGAGAAATTGCAATTGCAAAACTAAAACAAAGTGAAACAAGGCAAAACTACTGTTTATCGCTAGCAGTCAACGAACTCAAGTAAAACGCAGAACTTAAACAACACTCAAATACTTTATAAAAAAGAAAAAAAAAAAGAAAGAACGAACGTAACGTGATGATGAATTAAATAAAATCGAATCAAACACAAAAAGTACACTTCGATGATCCAAACTGAAACAGTTCAACCAAGCTGTTGAACAAATGAAAAGTAAAACACAAATAAAACCAACTTCTCGCTTCGGCCATCGCCATCAACTAGATAAACTATAAATTAAATTACAACGTAATACGATTATCGATATACAACTCCCGCACATTCTGCTCGAAAAATACATATCGTTTACAAATAAAATAAGTGCGTCTTTCACTCCCTCACCGTCAAAAATCTTACTTAGGTAAATCTCTTTGGGCAGCCCAACACGTTTGTCGGCAATTACGGACTCCTATCAGTTGCAATATGCCAGCCGCCATGAATTATTCTTACTTTGCGTTTCTCTTTAAAGTTTTCATTTGTTTCCTTGTAAAACCCTACAATTTTCACTAATTTGTTATTATTTATATATAAATATATCCAAACATAACATTTAACATTGTTTTCTTTTGTTTGCTCTGTTTTGTTATCATGTTATCAATTCAACGCGCGCGCGCGCGCGCGCGTCCACACACAATGTCTGTTTGTAGTAAATTTGCCTATTTGCGCGTGAGCGCCATTCGTCAGACGATAGCTACCAAAAACCATCATGCATCATGCATGCGAATTCGCACACAAGAGAATAATGTTACAGTTGCAATTTTATTTGTTTACATTTTTCGTTTGAAATACACGTGGCGCCCCGCAGCAGCCGTGATGGTTACTCAACGTCATTCAATTGTTTACATTATCAATGATTTTGTTGCTTCCTGTACGTTTTTCACGTATTAGTTGCTTCCGTGTGTTGCTATCGTATGTCAAATTTTATCAAGTCAAGGTTACTCAAGGTGATGTCGTCTAGGTGATTGTTTCTGTGTAGAATGTGTTTTGGGTTGCCTACCGGGTGTCAATTGTGATTTGTGGTCGGTCATCCTGAGAGCTCCGTTTGTGTGTAATACGGTGTATTCAATAAGTTTAATTTAACCACGATTATCTCTTTGCCCCCCCCCGCCCGTCTGTGTGTGTGTGTGTATTGTAATTGTAGGAGGGGTGTGTTAAGTGTATATGCAAGTGTAGAAGGGGTATGTATATCTGCAACATATCAGTAAATATATCAGTACAATACAAGTGTGGCACTTTCTTCACTGTTTCTGTCAATAGTCTTCAGCATTAATACGCGCTACATTCTTAGCAGTAATTGTTTTGGACAATATTTTTTGGTAAGCTTCTCGTCTTCAGCGTTTGGTTTAAAAAATACAGACTAATTTGCTTTTTGGTATATTTCCAGCGATGCACTGCACTTTAGACTCTGTCCACCCGCTCTACCAACGAGTTTTGAGCGTCATCTTCATGTCATTGTCTAAGTCTCCGTTTACGTGTCAGTTTATAAGATTAGAAAAGATTGCACTCGACGCATGCGCCATCTTGCATTAAGGCGCGTGTTTTAAGAGATGTTCCGTTTGAAGTTGTGGGGTAGATGGATGTGGGTTAGTATGGCCGTGATGCCTCCTTGGCGCGTTTCAATTGCACTTTCAGTCGCTTGGTGCCGATCTGGAAACCGTTCATCGCCTGGATAGCCGCCTTCGCGGAGGCGGCGTTGTCAAACGACACGAAGCCGAAGCACTTGGAGAGGTTCGTTATCTTATCGATAAACACCTTCGCTGATATCACCTGGCCAAAAGGGAGGAACGTGGACGCAAGGTCCGTGTCGTTGAACTCTTGCGGCAGATGGTAGATGAACAAGTTGCAACCTTCTGGACCTGTGGTCACAAAACATATTTACCCAAACGGTTCATTAGTATATGGTGGTTCGCACAAGAAAAGAAGAAAGCAGTTGACTCGTGACTAGTGCTGACTCGTGGTGGTGCTTTTTTCGAAATGGCACCAAATTGAATGCATCGCAAATGTCTGAGCTAAATGATAAGTAATGCATTCGGAAGGCAGGGCGACAGACAAAAACGCGAATGATAAATAACGAAACACAAACTGGTTGAATCGCGAACGGCGGCGGTGCCGGTACTTCGACACGCCGGCGTCATTAATCAAGCGGCGTTACGTTACATTACAGCGGCCGGCCATTAAAATTCAAGCGGAATTAGTAATGTCGTAATGCGTTATGTTACATTAGCGCGACATACAAAGCGCGCTCGCTGCAAAGCCGGAAACGAAGCGGGCAAAAAACCGAGCACACCACGGGATGCGGATGAAAACGAAACGGAAGCGTCGCCCTCGCCGCCCTATGCAATACGGCAAACATTCAAAGCCAGTTCTAGTGTGTGCTCTAGGTTGCCGCATTAGCACAAGACAAAACGAAAACAAAAGCTAAATAAACGCAAAACACTGCAACACAATGCAACTCTAAACTGCTAGGTATACCGTGTGTTGGCAAAAGCCGTCCATACCTTCAACTTGTTTCCCCGCAGCAGCCATTGCCGCCGCCGAGAGTGTGGCGTTGGTAAACAACCCATAGGAACTTAAATCAGCCGTGGCAGCTAAGCCAGGCTGCAGACCGGCGGCGGCCGACAATGCAGACCGATCAACACCAGTTGTATTTTTACCGAGCAGGTTTGCCATACACAGTGGTGATGCAGCAGTAGCAGCGGCCGCTGCCGCCGAGGGTTGTGCCATCGCGGCTAGAGTTACCAGGTTCTGCATGCCAATAGGTGCTAGTATATTATCACTTCCGCCAAGCAGTTGCTGCTGAAGAAGCGGCAGCGTGTTGTTCATCGACGTCATCGCCTGCAGCAGTTGCAGCTGCGAGGTGGCGTCCGCCGGCAGCGCCACCTGTGAGTATTGCTGCGGTGCTTGCGCCTGAAGCGTAGGTGTCGCCTGCTGCTGTGCAATTGCTCCCCACATATTCACCTGCATCTGTTGCTGCCTTTTTAATTCTTTCTCTTTCTGCGTGTCCGCAAACTTCACCACCAGTGGCGCTGAGCATCCCTCCATCGTTTGCGATTGATGCAGAGCCTTAATAGCGCCCAAAGCGCATTGTTTCGTCGCAAAGGTAACGAATGCGCAGCCACGGGACTGTCCCGCTGGATCGCGTAGAACTGTGCACTCCTCGATATTTCCATATCCGCTGAAGAGGGCGCGAACGTCGTTCTCGCACAGCTTTTTGCTCAGCATCCCCACAAACAATTTCCTTTCTGCAACAAGAGGGAAAAAAAAAACAATGTCAATCAATGCAGCACACTCGAAATTGCAATCAGTGCAATTCTCGTCAGCAATCCGCAGGCCAGCGTAAAAATATCCCTTGCGACGCGCGAATTATAATTGGCGTCCGTTTTTAACTGCCAGCCGCGTCAAACAATTATAATTAGCCATCTAACATCACAGCTTATCTTCCTCTGGGCCATATAGCGCATGTGCACGTTTCTGCAACCAATTCTACTCAGCTGACAATCACGTGTTAAATATAACCAAACTTAACGTCCAGCGTGCACGTCAAAGCCAATTCGCGCGAGACTAATGTTCATTCCACGAGAACCTAAAACTGCGCTGAACCGAAACTTGCTCTAATGCCAGCTGAAATGCAATTATTCAATTATATTTTCGCGCATTTTCGTTGCCATCGCATTTTCATACTTTTACAAGAGAAGAGCAAATAGGCAAAACAGGAAAACGGTGAAAATTACGAGCGTTCCTGCTGGCAGCCGTGCCGCGTTGAAACAGCATGCAATTGTAATTATTTATTCGCTCGTTTTTGTGCAAAATTGCAAAGTTAATTAATGGGAATTATAATATATTTATAAGTTATTAAGCAACTGCCTATTTGACATTTGCTTCATTTGGTTCCATCTATTTATATTCGACATTTTGCTGCATTTAATTAATTCAGACTTTTGATTTCGTTATAAATATAACTTAATTAATAAATTTTAGAAATAAACCACACATATTGGCGTTATTTTTAAAGCTATTTATATTAGTGCGGCCAATGATATTTATTTAACAATAAATTGCTCAGGCAAAATCAATAAGTATGTTGAAACAAACGTGAATACAATTTCCAATTAGTATTGGTGAGAATTGGCAACCAGCATGAGGGAAGTTAACGTTAAACAGATGATATTTATCCACTACTCTACGCGTTTGGAATGGAAGGAAAAAAAAATATAAAAAAACGTGCACGTTTAAAGTAAATGACAATTGGGGTCACCATCCAGAGAGAATTGTTGTTCCCGTCAAAATATGCATTAAATTCCTGTCAACGTGACATATTTTTATGACCCATTGCCTACTTGGCCCATTTAATAAAATACTTCTCCACATTTTTCATCGATCAGCCAAAACAAATTAAAACATGTATGCATCATGTAAAAACACAATTTCTTGTGTTGCTGGTTCTCTTCTTATCGCCACATTTTATGTTGGCATTTGAAGCAGTTGGTAAACAAATAACCTCATATTTCCGCATCACCTTATTCCTTATTTCCGCCGAAACCGGCCACCACTTCGTGGCAATGCGCCATTTTTAACACTTAATACCCTTATCGCAGTTGACGTCATCACACTGTGAACGCATTAAAATACGTTTAATTTGCTTAATTTTCTCATTTAACGCCGACGATTATAGCAATTGTGGACTGTTGTACTGGTGCAAGTATTTATCAATTATACTTTTCGTTTCAAGTTATTGCATTGGAATGAATGAAGGAAGCAATTGTCTGAGATTATAAACTGAGATTAGGTTACGCAAGACTGTAAACAGTGCATCTAGATGCAATGCATAAGCGTGTGGAAATAGATCATGATTTGAACAAATTTTTCTCTGGCTGCCAAGCTATCCGATGGTGGAGTGCACTTGAAGTGTTTGCAAGCTGGTAATTAACTCGTTTAAAATTGAACGTGCGCCCGTTTCGGATTATCTTGATGTGCCGTCTGCTTTCTGCCACCAGTGGACTGCTTAAAAGCTCATGGCTGTTGTGAGTTTCCGCCTGAAAAGCTTTTCGATCTTTCAATCTCCATGTGATTTTTGATGTGCAGCAAACCACAATACCCGAAAATAGCTCGAGTAGTGTTTCAAGTTCTCGTCCTTAGATTAGAGATAATGCATATTGCATACTACTCACCTTACTACTCATCGCACACCCCAGATTTTTTCTCTGCTGAGTTGCTTGCTATTAGGATGAGACTAGACCAGACTAAGTTTTCTCTAGAAATTAATTCAGATGAATGATCGCACATTATGTGCGCATGATTGCCTTCACCCGTGAAATATATTTTCAACTATTTGCCTCTCGCCTTATAGTCCCACCCACTCCCAACTTCTTTCTTCCTATCTTCCCAACGCGTGTATTTTTTTAATATGCCGAATGCGTTTTTGCGCTTTCAGAGCACTCCGTGAGCAAGGAAAGCTTATTTGTAGTGGAGTGCGGATGAACTTTCGTAGTAAAATGCAAACTAAACGGTTCCCGGTCGGCCTGGCGGCGGCGGCGGCGGCGGCGGCGGCGGGCAGAGAGAGCACCGCGTTCGCAAAGTTTCTCGCACGCCCAGGCGATAAAATAATAACGCATATTAAAAAAGTTTGCTAATTTGTGTGCGCTCGCGAGCATGTCAGCCGAAAAGCATGAAATGAGCATAAATGAGAGAAACGAATTAGAGACGCACACAAAGAGGTCGAGATAGTAACAAGAGACACTTTTCTCAAAAGCTGCTAAAGGGGAAAACTCTGAGATGTGCTATTGTACTTTGGCCTTGTTTGCACTTTTATTATCGTAGCATACATTTCCTCAGCGCATTAAGAAAATCATGGAAATTGTTTAAAATAGATACCTGCTGGTTTAAAGTATAGTAGTAGTAGTATAGTAGTAGTAAGAAAATGGTACAATCACTTTAAACAATAATAGTTCATTTATAGGTGAGACCCTAAAGTGTTGAAATTAGTTAAACAGCAACTCATTGAATTCTTCTAATTTTTAAAATTTATTGACATTAGTTGTTTTAATTCAACACAAACTTTCACACAACCAATTATATCAAGTCGAATATGTATCAATCCTAAAAAAAATATCAATTTAAATATGACTTTCTTAATTCATGCACTTCTACGCTGCTTCCTTTAAAAAAAAGATCTCAATTGCTTCTTATCTGTCAAATAACTAATCCCCAAAGCTAATTTAAAATGATGACAGTATGGTTGCATAACGTCACAAACTTAGATGAATAGACGAGAAAATAAAAGAGAAGGAGTTAACCACAGTCTTCAATTAAATTTAACAAAGTGAAATAGATATTATATTAAATGCCATTCTGGATTAAATCACTAATTATTATATAAAATGTATTATAATCCTGTTAAAAAAAAACATTATTTGTATAAGTTTCTTCTATTGAAGTAGGCAACAAGCAGAAACCGTTCTATCGGCAAATAATAACAAGTGTTAAAGTAAAACACTGTAAACAAAATGAAAACTAAACACATCGTGACCATTCAACAATGCCAAGAAAAAACCATATGAATAAGAAGCATCCACCACTATGAATATTGCATACCCTTTAAGCTAGTTGTAATAAATATTTTGAAACCAAATGTCACGCACATCTAAGACCTACTTCATTACCATGCAAATAGTAACAAATATATCAATTTAATGCCTATGGTAACAAATCGTTACATTAGCTCCTCCTATTTGTCAACGCCACATTATTAGCTGCCCCCACAGGGCTACAATTTCTCCAACAATAACATACTACAACTCCAAAGCAAAGCAATATGCCTAGCGGAAATTGTTCGCGGAAATCCACCCAAGTGAATTTTTACCACGCCGAAAACAGTCACGATCGACTTGCGCGCGTAATAAATGCCTTTCATGTATGACAAGCACGCTTATTATGCTAAATATAGTCCGGCCGTTTACGGTAGCGCACCGTAATGATTATATCCGTGCGTTAACATAATTTCTTTTCGAAATGCAGGCGCGGCGCACACCGGAAGCGCGATTGTTTCGCTTGGCGACATTGTTGGAGCACCCATGGTACCGAACTAGCAATTCAAGCATCGAGCGCTTCCAGCATTTCTATCGTCACATATTGACTTCCTAGTGGTGATCCTCCATACTAACAATTATAAACAAGCACTAGCTAGCTCTATCAGACGACATAGGTATGACAGCTGCATTGGTATTGTCATTAATCAACTCTAGGCACACAGCAATTAATTTAGAAAAACACTGCAGTGATTGCTCATCGTTCAATGCATACTAAATATGTCAAAGCAAATACCAGAGTGGACATTTGACTATTTGTTTAGTCATAGTTATCACGCGCATTCCGGGATTGTTTATCGATGCGACTAAGTGCGATAAAGACACGAGTGGCCGTAAAAATTTATTGTTACGCATAACTCATCAGGAGATTATTTTATTTAAACGCGGCCGAGTTGCTGGTATAACTATGGCCCTTTTTTAAATTTATTTTGTTTGCCTCGTAAATAACAATTCTGCCAAATAAGCCATCTCGAAATGGTCAATGCCTCTGCTATTGCCTCTGCATGCTGGTGTGTATGTGTGTGTATATGTGTGTGTGTGTGTGAAGAGAGTGCAAGTATTGAAATATGTCCAACGATAAATTACTACGAATATTTATCAGTCAAAAATGCAGCTTGTATTTATTTATCCATTCCAACCAATGGAATTTATACGTCAAAAAATCGTTAAAGCGCTGCGCATTGAAATCCACAAGCCATGAGCGCAAAAATTCGTTGCAAAGGTGTGCAAATAGAAAAACCGCCCGCTTGAAACGCCCTTTGGTGTTTTCCAGCATTTGTGTTTGATATGTTTGCAGTATGTGTGTGAACGTGTTGGTTGAGTTAGCGCATGGGCAATTATTTTCGCACCGTGCGTGTACGGACGATTTATTTTTAAATGGACTGTTCGACACATTCCAACGCGTAAATAAACGCAAAGGGAGGCACGCCACACGAGAAAAATGATGGCCCCCTCTCCTCGGAAAAGTCACGAAGAATACATACGCAAATAGAAATTCGACTGCTTGAATGCAAAACGCAGAGTAAAGAAACACTGGAATAGTTGCGAATGAAAAATGGAAAATAAAAGCTCAACGGCGAGGAAATTAATGATGCGCTCGGGTGTGTTGGATATTCATCCAACCGTCTTAATGCAAACAAATGATCGCAAAGAGTAACATAATCTAAATAGTGGAATAAATCTATGTTGCTAATAAACAATCCTCTACACACCCCCCAAAATAATTGTTAAAAATGAAATTAAAAAAAAAATCAAACACCTCGGTTAGTAGAAAAAAATGCACGCACACACGCACACAAGTAGTACTTAAATGCAGAATAAATCATCGTTCTAATTTTAAGTACCTGTAGTTAATTAATATTGTAGTCAGGTAGTCCCGTCAAGTGCGTTGTTATTAAGCGGAAAAACGTGCACATGCCATGATAATGCAAATGGCGGGTGTTGCGTTCACTGGTGCCGCTGATTTTTATGCAACCCGCGTTGCGTCGCATTTTTCTCCGCAAGTACAACACAACACACCGTCATGCGCCGGCTAGCTGATTGAGGACTGACGGAAAAAATCTGAATTTCCTCTCGACCACATCTTAGTGGGTTTTTTTTTCACTCCCTGTGCTTATTAACTACGTGAAACTAGAATTGTAGGTGTGAAGAGCAATATATCATAATCAACGAAGGCTCTTGACGTGTTGCCTGCCAGCAAAATTTCGTCTGGCGAAGTCATGTCTTAATTAATGCTAGACTTATGGTGTCCAAAGTATAAACAAATATCAATTTTTACCCGATTTAATTAGTATAAAACTATTTATGGAATATGTTGACATTTGATAAATGTAATTATAAATATTTATATTCAGCATACTTTACACTTCGTAAAGAATCGATTGAGCACTTTTCAACTTTAACCTAACCCGAGAAAAAAATTTAATTTCTGCAAATTTTCATACCGTTGATGAAATTATCTTACTCTAGTTATTGTATGAAATATATTAATTTAGATTGTTTTAAAATAAACAATAACCCTCATTATAATTTAGTAATTCAATTTTACAGTTTGCTGCTCAATACAATCTCAGTGCACTATTATAGATTTTGTAATAGTAGTCTAATATTTATACGTAGAAACTTCTGTTTAGTTGTGCAAAACAAGTTAGTATGTTTTGATAAACTTGATTTGGTAAAGTTTTCCCGACAAATTTTCGTTAAACTAAGCATTGCGTGGCTAAAACACGCTAAAACAAACTGTTGCTGACCACCCCATTCCACGTACAACCGCGTCTCCCTGCTCCCCACCTGAGCTAAACCAAACACTGAAATAATATTGAAACACGCATAAAGCACTTATAGTCGTAAACTAACAAACAAACTTATACTCTGCTCGAATTAGCAGCGCCTGTTCTCACGAAGCTTAAATATGCTGAACTCCTTTTCGGATTAAACTTTTTTCCTACATTTCGGCTACATTGGTGCCTGGAATGAAAAACGATAAGATAAAAGCTCGTTAGCATCGCTCACATTTCGCGTGGTGCTTTTAGCCGGACTCGACCGGAGTTGGCGGTGCTTCCGGGCGTTTGTTTATACTAGTTGCAACACGTACGATACCGCGCATATCGCACGCCGCACAGCGTTTACCTGGCGATTCTGACCCAAGCAAAACATGTAAAAAGTTTCATGTGACGCGAAATGAAACACAGCGATATAAAGCGACGCACTGAAATATATCGCAAAATAACGTGCAAGAATGCAACCCAATATACACCAACACTATAAACATGAGTATCATGTGTTGTCTACGTTAAAACAGCACACCATGTGATCCAATCACATTTCACTCGGAAATGTTTGCTAGTGGCCACGTTTTGACAGCAGTAAAAACAGTTCATGAGTTCTTTTATGCAACACATAGCATAAAATGTTTATTTACTGATGCATTTGGATGGAGAGGGGATGGGGAAGGGGGAGTTGGAGTTGGCATTGGAGCACGTACGAACCGAAAACGGGCGATTTAAATTACGAGCCGGGTGTATGAATCGGATCGGCACCGGTTATGAAACGAATGCAGGAGTTTACAAAATGGGGGCTGGTGGCATTGTAGGTGAAATAAACGTTTCAATAACACTAAACAACGCTCAAAAGTAGTGGCGTTTGTAGTATTTGAGTGTAACCGCGCGTGTAGGTTGCAAAACGAAAAAAAAATCATATGCAGAGAAAAGTACGGGGCGATTTATCTAGCTTTTCATCAAACTTGTTCAAACACTGAACAAGGCCAATGGGACAATTTGAGCATGTTTGAAAAATGCGTGATTTAACTGGCAAATGAATGGCATAACTTGCGTAACAAGACACAAGCTGTATGCTCAAACAAAGAAAGTACAGTCAACCCCATAAGTTAGATAAGCTTGACAATACCCAAGTCACGTCCTTGATCACCCCACTTGCAGCTACCACGTGTTTTTTAACATTCCAACCGTTATCAGTACTGCGATGATCAAAACTTTCGAAACATAGACATGTTTTATTTGAAGAATGCACTAGCAAAAATGTTAAAAAAGTATGAGCGCTGTAAATATAAACGAATCTCAAATTACGCAGGAAAAATAAGCATTTCACATCTCACTTCACAAAACGGCAGGACGCTAGGTATTCCTCCTCTTTATGAAACATTGGTTGACTTTTGTTTCAAACTACTGGTCGACTATGGGTACTCGGCGAAAGCCGACCTCTCGCCGCCTCCCATTTCGCCGAAACAAAAATCCTCGTCAGTTTCTGCTTTCGCTGTCTGCTGATAACGCTCAATTGTAAACTGTAACAAGCAAGCCCCATCAGTGCGAAAGACTGCTCTTAGGCTCAGCTCATTCACCAAGTATATCAATAAGTCTTTTCAACGGGATCATCACACTTTCCTCACTGAATTTATGCACCAAGTACACGTTGGCTATAACAATTTCTCCTTCATGCGCATTGGATAATTGCAAGTTGCCTCTCAGCATGTTAACTCATTGAATAAGAACTTTCTGCCAAATCAAGACTGAATTTTCCACACAACTCCGAGAAAATGTTGATGGACAGATTCTGTATCGTACAAGATATTTGTCAAGATACAAATGCAGGTAAATGTAATAAATGCCAACGAGTTCACAACAACCTGTTCGTGTTAGGTGGAATAAAAGGCGACATGACAAACGCGAGAGGACTGCGATTATCACCTTTGATAAGGCAGGCAATGTAAAAATTATCTCTCGCAGTGTACTGCATGTTGTACCATAAGCAGGAACAACTGATGACATTACATTATCAAACAATCAACAAGTGATAGAAACCAAACTGGATTTCTTTCCATCCGAATTCCACCAAGAAGGAAGACTAAACCTTAGCCCAAATAAAATTTCCACAACAATACCAAGTACAAGCAAAGCACAACTACTGTAATTTCATACAACTTGCTTTCTTAATGTTAGAGCACGTAACAGTTCAGAGAATCCACGAGTTTATTGTTAGTAGCAAGCGTCAAGAAGTTGTGCCAAACAAGCACATTTTCTGCTCATATTTCCAATCGCAACACGTTGGCTTATCGCATTGTTTAGGAAAAAACGTTTCAATCGTATCGCAATAGTGATGGCTTATGTTCCAAGTGCATTATTATAATTACCTGGTACGCATGTAACCAATCGCAGGGCTTCACGTGGTGAGATAACGCTAGCTAACTCCTAACGTGAATCAGACATTTCAAACATAGCAAGCAATAAATTCAGCAAAGTTATAACAAGCAATGTAACACAAAACTTTTAAGTTTCAAATAGGTAACGTATTTGTAAAATGCGAGTTTGAGGTTCTTTATAGGTGATATGTTTGCATTTTGGGACATTCGCAACAGTGAGACAAATAAGGTTGTAACATAAAAATTATAGAAAAACTGAAAAATCCAACAAGTGGCAACATTTCAACACGGAATAGAGGAAAGTGTAATGCAATCTTTATATCCTTCCAGCCATGACTCGGCAATTGCGCTCTGCGACAGAAACGCCCGCAATAGAACTATTAAGGAACATGGTGCGATGTCAGGTTGATTCGGTGTTGCGGGGAAATATTGTTGCAAGGGATGGTGTGGCTGCGGGCAGGCGCTTCAGTTGGGAATCCGGCCAACTAGTTCCAACACGTTGAAACATGTCGAGTCATGTTCCAACACCCCAAAACCAGTTCTTTCCAATTATCTTCCACAAGTTTGCATTTCCAACTATAACAATAGCGATGCTTTTGTTGGTAATAACAATGCTTGGAGGTAAATAGTTCATAAAACTATAATAGAATACGATAATGAGGCAAACATGGCCTTCGATGACATCACAGCCATAGTAGCATTTGTTTCAACGCATCGCAAAAAAGTGAATAATAAAATTGTAAATATTGTATATACTATACCGAAAATTTACGCCGTCACAATTCTACGCAAAAAAAAAAAACTTACAGAATTCTACAGCTTTCGATAACTGAATGTTTTCATTTATTACCAATCCAACGTTTTGAAACCCAAGTCACCGAATAGTTGCAAAGTTGTTGTTGCTTGCATGTTAATAATGAAAAACAGCCTTCAGAGGAAATTATCACCAGGTTAGTAATTCCTTAAGCAAACAATCACCATTGTTACCAACAAATCGATAATCACACCAGCGTCAATGCAATCGTTTCGCGAATTAGTTCAGTTGCGCTAAGACCGAGTCTAAGTCTAAAAGTGACAACAAAGCGCAACAAAGGCACTCGCAAGATAATTACTTAATCCTAACATCAAATACCATGCTCAACCAACATCCGCATAATTATGTTTTACATTATCTGGGCAAATAACATTTATAATTAAAAATGTAAGACAAGTTTATTTAAGACAGTATTGTTTGCATTCGTGTGGTGATAGAGGATGGATTGCATTATGATAGAGTATCCTAGAGTCACGTAGCGATTTCGTCGGTGACGAACATGTGCTCGTTGTTGGTTATGCAACAAGTTGCAATACACATTTTTAGCATTATTTGGTGTTTTGCGTGCTTTGTTATTTTTTACAGCTCGGTGTTGGTCGTAAACAACGTATGCAAAGCAGTCCAACATTAACGACGCATTATTATATATACGTATCTTCTCTTCTATGTTAGTTGTTAGATTTATAGAAGTTTTTTAAGTGGTTTCTTTATGTGCTAAGTGAGAAACATGAGCAGTAAACATAGTTGTTAAAGCAGGCTAAGCGAAGTTGCATCCCACTTAAAAGAGTTGGGCAAATGGAAATGTCCCAGGGAAAATTTTCATTATGGTCACAAATCTGTCACTTTACACCTCAATTGTTACTAGGCACTAAATAAATTCCAAAAATATCATTCATATGACATTTTATTGTTAATAAAGCAGCTTGCTTCTTCAATACCAAGCTATCAACGGCTCTCGATACTTAATATTATTCATTGTTTTGGCATAATGCAAGGATATTTCAAAGCTATTAATGGAACAATCACAACATAAAAGTGGATACTAGTATTCAATAGTTCAAATGTTGTCATAAATCTATAGACTGTTTAGGTAGTTCTAAGTCGTATTAGACCTATCAAAACTCATAATTAGAAGGTGAAGTGTTTAGCTAAAGAGGTAATATAAGACTTCTCTGATGGCCTCAACGCAAAAGGGGCGACTGTAATAACGTCTTCTATTACCAAAGGTGTCTTATCTAGAAACAACTTCCAACAGTATTTATTGTTCAACTATCCAATGTAGTACTAACAAACCCCCCCGCCCCCCCCCCCCACCCCCCGCCCCCCCCCCCCCCCCCCCCCCCCCCCCCCCCCCCCCCCCCCCCCCCC
>JAODGC010027275.1:49106-64103 GCA_027574925.1 Ecitoglossa quadriceps | reverse complement strand
CGCACAGGGGGGGACTGTAAACTCGTCTTCTATTACCAAAGGTCTCTTATCTAGAAACAACTTACACGGCTGTTTCTTGTTAAACCATCTATGGTTTGACTGACACCCCCCCCCCCCCTCCCTTCCTTATCTTCTCTTAAGGCCAAACCCACGTTTTACTATCACCTTATATATATTTTATAATACCTGGAAGTAAATAAGGAGCCGTATTTGGCGCCGGCTTCCAATAGCCGGAACTGATCGCCGGATAGGACGACCCCTTGTAATTATTGTTGTGGTTGATAGCATAGTGGTTGGTAGCAACGCACTGATTGTTCTGGATGGCGGAGGCGCCGCCATTCGCACTCGCAGCCGGAGTAGCGGCGACAGGAACCGCCGTCACAGAGGTGGCGACGGTGAGGTTGCCATTGCTCTGGCCGCCAGCGCGTGTCTTCATCTTCGTCATCAAACGCGCATTTGAGAACACAACACACAAGACAACGAGCAACGTGCAATCACACAGTCACTGTGCGAAGGTGAGAGAGACAATTGTTACAAACAAATCATCAACTAATATTGAGAGAAAAGGTGCTGCTGTAAACGACAAAGTCACAGGTTGTTATCACAAAACACGCAACACGAGACACGCACATACAACAATCGGAAGAACACCGTTTGTGATTACGCTGGCTGGGTGTTAAAAGTTTTAGTTACTTGAGTGACTACGGTTTGACTTATTAAGGTTTATGTATAATTAAATCGTTACTTTTGCATGTTGGGTGGTGCTGAAAGACTGGCCACGAACTCGAATTGATAATCACAAATCGACAAATCCATCACGGAATTATTTTAACGCCCACACTTTATGTCTACTTAACCTCAAGCAACAGCCACTTGTGTGCGTATATTAAGGTTGGGAATGGGTTTGAGTCTTTAGATGGGTATAGTCCACAGTCACTAATTAGAAAATCATAATCAATTACAGTAATTTAGTGCTTTTTGCCAAAGTTTCAGTTGTGGTCAGCGCGCAAACCATCCGGATACGCGGCGCACGCCGAACTGAGCGCGTCGTCGTCAGCCGTGCCGTCGCGCCGCGTCGCGGCACACACGCACACTCGAGCCATCGCGACGCGCGTCGCATACGAAACGGAAAATGTGACGCGTCGCGCATACATCGCACATGCAAATGCGCACACCGTGCTTAAAATCCGGCAAACACAAAGCCACACGATCCACACAATGCTTACGGATGCAGGCAAACCACCCAACTGCAAGAGTGAAGTTGCGACATCAACACCATGCATATGCGCGCACATGGAAAGCGTTCACACGAGTTAGCTACATGGTGCACATTGTACGCACGTTCCTAATGTTATGGGGTTTTAATATGTTGTTACAGGTCAATACGGGAATAGGCTCTCTAGGGCAGCACAAGTTTTCCCCGAGTTCGTACTCGGAACGCTTTCCAATAAGTGGTTTATTATAGGCAACCCACAATGCACATCAAATTAGCACCATAAACAAGATTTGCCGCACTTTGAAAGTAGTTTACTCCATTTAAGCGCCACATGCAAGCACATATTAAATTGTTTCAACCAAGATGCTGTTTTGTCCTCACGTAATAATTTAATTCCTGGTTCCTATTTAGTAATTTTTCTCACTTGGTCAACATTCGCATTTATTTCTTGTCATGGCGAACTCCTTGTTCGCATTCCCCTAAAACACTGCAGCTGACCATTCTAAATTGCAATAAGATGACTCGGCCTGCACTACCTGCGCTTGACATCGACGAGCAATAAACAAAAACACACAGCAAACGCATACCAAAACGAGCCGCAAGCCACTCGAGAGCGCGCGAATGTGTTTCCCGCCGTTTGCGTTCTTGCGATCCGCGATGCCGCACGCAGACTGTCGCTTCGTTTGCCAACATGCTGCTGCAATTGCGCTATTGCTCGCAAGCGTTCAATTGCAAACACTACAGACATCGGATAGGCTGCGAGTGTCGCATGTGCAGCGCAATACGTACAGGCGAGCTGCTGGACTGCACAGGTAGGCAAAGGAAATGTTTGAAATCGTTGGGTGACTTTTGAAGGAAAACAATGGACTCGTGAGGGAGAAAGGTAAACAAAAGTTCGGAAATGTTGGAAAAAATGTTGGCAATCGTTACATTGAGGAAACAATCGCTGCAGATGGAATTGATAACAATGTTGAAATGAAGACCTAAATAAACAATGAGGAGGAAATTGACATGTTTGTTTATATTTTATACTATTAGCTTAGCAAGTAAATATTTGCGCTGATAGTGAATTATTTATTGGGTGATGAAAAAGTGATGCGTAGGGAATGTGCGTTTTTGATTGACATTGAAGCGTTTGCTGCAGGACATTATTACTGCCGCCTCCGCCGCTTTACATCTATGCAATTACATTTCTACGTTTTGTAGTAGCAATAGTTGCATTTAAGTTGCAATTAATTGACCTAACAATTTATGTTTTTCAGGTGTCAAAAGTTGCAAGTTCTACATACAATCCATAAATCAGCGTCAAAATCAACTTCCTATATCTTCCTATTGGGGTTGCTCAGTAGTGCTGATTCAGTGTATTGCAGTTTTTGCTGCCCCTTGACAGGTCCCACCAAGGCAGATACAATTTTCGAGTGTAAATAGTAAGCTGACTGCATAACCTACAGACTGGTACCCAATCCAGGTTTCTGGAAGTTTTAGATTAGTAGCAATAGAGATGAGGCGAATTAGAAACTTTGGGCGATGAAATTTTTCATCAACTGTTCATTGTTCACCGTGCGTATGACATTTTAAATAATTCCCTTCGCAGTACGTTAGCATTTTTTGCGCTGACGTATGTAACGTTTTGCAATAACTCAACATTGTGGTATTTTGCACTTTGCACAGCGTGTGCCAAACACTGGGTACTGATATACGATCATTCATCAACTATGATATTGACGACTCCAATTACAATCGTAGATATGACAGCATAAAATATTCTCCAAACAACTCAAACACACCTTATTAAAATACAAGCATAGTGCAAAAGTAATAAAATAAACCACCTAAAAATGATTATTCAGCATGATTGGACTCTGTGTGGTGTTGATGAGAACCCTAAAACTGCGATCCAAATTCTCTTTCTGCCAGTGAATGCAGTCATGCATCAAAAATGCGTGAATTGGAAACTTTTCCAACTGCGCCAACTCCAACGACATTGCAACAATAAACCGCATGAGTTTACATCGAGTGCGCCCACCATTAGTCATGCTTGATTAGTAAGCGGGTAATTACTGCTGGTTGATTGTTGCTATTGCAGAGTTAGGTGTACACATTCAACAATGCGAAGACTAAACAATCGGATGTTGTTTATAAGCCGAATTCCAATGTGGCACGGAGTAAAGTGGAGAATAATGCCAAACGAAGGGGCAATATTTTAAAACGCAAAGCAGTCAGTTTATAATAATGAGGTGAAATACGAGAAATTGAAGGACGTCAAATTATAGTATTTAGACTGGCTAAGTTCTAGTGCATTTAGGACTCAACATAAAAACCGTTTAATTCCTTCACTTTTGAGCCAGCTTTTAGATGGATTACTGTTGATGTTACCAGATTGCAGATTGCGATATTCACCTTGAGTTTAATTAATTTGTCGACGCGAACAGGAGGAGAATCGCTTGGAGCACGTTCGTGCAAGGCGCATCATGCCACATTAGTAGAAATGCCATAATCATACCAACGCTATAAACAACGGACTTTGCGATGGATGGAATGGATACCCAATGTTTTGCCATCAACAAAACAATATACAACACGTTCAAGATTCATATTTCCATCTTCTCGGGATTTCTTATAACTGCTGTTTGAAAATTGTGCTGTCATTGACAGCGTCATGCAATATCAACTGATGGGAATTGGTAGAGTGAGCAAGGCGATGACTTGAGTCTAGTCACCCTTGTCTGGCGCTCATGCTTGGTTATGCATTCCTTGGCAGGTTAAACACGTGTTGGTGTTTTTACAGTATAGCAGTACCAACAGCACAAAAAAAAAATGGAGACTTTAGGTGTAATTCTATGACTTGTCGATTGAGAAATTTATTTCGAAATTTCCATTTCGGTGACTGCCTGTGCTTTAAACAGATTTGTCTAATAGAAAAAACGGTGCAATATGCATAACGCGTTTTACGTCTATTTGCTGCTGCATGCTGATGTTTGAATGTACAATTCCAACCTCGACGTGTAATTACATAATAATCGATTTGATCGTTGAAGCTAGCGCAAGGTGAGCTCTCCTCGTCGGACTGCGATGCCGTTCGTTTCTAACTGTCGTCGTCGTCGTCCACGAATCGCACGTATTTCGCCATATATTTTGCTGCGTTTTTGCGCGTAGAGTGCGCATTTCGCGAAGCTACTGCAAACCCGCAACGCAATTCGCTCTCAACGTGCATGGTGGACCTCCATGTATACTGCGATTTATTTATTATACGCACATCGAAAATCCGCACAAAAAACTGTATTTTTACGACCAAACAATGTAGGTTGGAATCAAATGTAGTGAACACATAACGCATCGATGGGAATCAACTTATAGAGAGAGACAGGGAGAGAGAAAAACGAGAAGCCGGACATGAGGTAGAAATGAAAGTACTAAAATACTCAGTATATTAGCCAACTAATTAATCTGCAGATAATTCAGTAGCTACTAAAGGTAGCGACCTGGAAATAGTGTGGTCATGTGCGGGATATTCCGGAGGAGGTATAGGTAAACGAAAAAAATCCAAAACTGAATTTGTTTGAAAGTTATTGACGATAATTCTTATTGTTGAGCTTTTGTACTAACGCGGCTGTCGCCATCTTTACGAAACTAGTCCAAACATGTACGACTTGAGAGCTTACCCACACAGTCAGTACTAGTGGTGTACTAGCACTAGTAAATTCATTTGTATCCTCGAATACTGTATTCAATTGGTATGGTCGTCATTAGAAATTGTCGGGACACTTTCAGATCTAATACGAATATTTGCAAAGCATGTGGCCGAATGGTTTGTTACAGCATTTGCCGATATAAAATAGACTGTTGCTATTGTGATTAACAATTCATTCATTTTTTATCTAACAATTGCGTTAAGTTTATTTTGCCATTTGTATGCTTATTTACTTGCAGTGGAACAAGTCTCGCGAATAAAACAAAATTTACAGCCAATTTACTCGACACTGCAGCATCGTCGTGTTTGCAGCGATCGCTGCTATTAGGTGCACTCTCAAACACACATCCATCCTTCAGATAAATCAAGCCGTCGTGCCCATGCCGTTCCCATATTCAGGCGCTACCCAGGTGCGCGAGGTGTAGCCGCAAAGCTACCGAATGCAGCCGTGCCGACTTTATGACTCGCTATATTCCCAGCCGTAAGATGCAAGAGATGCATCTCGCAAGTATCTTGCATGTGGGTCGCCCACCCACTCGAGAGGGTGAGAGAGTATTGTCTACATACGCTAAGCATGTTCTGAACTCTCAATATTACGATGAGGAAGTTTATGAGGAGGCGAGAGTCTAAGAGCAGCGCGGACGTCTCATACGTTCGTATATCTAGTGTCTGCCAAGTGATCTGCCAGGTTGATCAAATGCTATGATATGGAGGTGCAGAAGAAGATGTATGCTTGGTTGAGTATACAAAGTTGGTGCGCCTGCAAAATTGCTCTATTGGTGTGCGTCTTGAACTAAACTAACCGACACTCGACTAATCAATTTAATTCGCCCGCCAACTAGGCGTAACACGTGGAACACGCATAAATGCAAATAAACGCAAGTCAATAACTGTATGAGGTGTCACCGATGGTAGAAAGTCGTAATGTGTGAATTTGGGTTAGGCGACTACATAAGGTTCAATTATCCAGTCGATTTCTATTCAAAAGTGTTATAAACACTCCTAAACATATAGACTTATTCCAAGTGCAGTGAAAAAGTCACATTTTTCGAAATGAATATTTGATTGAAGTCAAATTTTATTCCAACTTAACATTAAATACCTTCCTGGTGTCGATTGGATAGAAATTAAGTTAAAAAACAAAATTTCTAGCTCCTATCCTGTTGTCTAACAAATTTAGTTTCCTCCTTGCGTCCCTGCCAACGACAATACGAATGCAACGATACTTAAGGAAGGTCTGTGCTCTGCAGGTAAAACAAATTGATTACGCAAGATTGTCACGTGTTTCACTCGGCTTCCACCTTCTTTCTTCTCTGTACCTCGCTATCCGATATGCGGGCGCAATGCATAATAGTGTGCCGCACGGAATACGAATGAATGTCGCGCACCGGAAGCACAGAAACGGACTATGCACAAATGTTTACTCCATGCCTTTACATATTTTAATTGAAATGTTCCTTTTTTGCACTGCAATTATTGATTTCATTCCATTCAAATGGACATACTGCTCCAGGCGCAGTGTTTGAATGTAAATGACTAACGGTGTGAAATCATTTCCACATTCCGCTGATTTCTATCATTTTCAAGAAGAATTCAAGAAGAGACTCACCGTTTCTATTCTCACTATCAGCTGGTTTCATCTGAATAGGATGGTGCATCTGGAAAATAAGAAGGTGATTATTAATATTCCACGCTACATGTTGATATTATAAAAAGTCGACAATTAATAAACAATATTTCCTTGCACAAGACATAAATTCATTTCAACCCAATATCTTCGACCCTCTTCCCCTCTTCCCCTCGGCAGAGCATTCATTCCACCCATTATATTTGATTGATAGATTGATTGATTGATTAATGAAAGTTATAACGAAGCACATAAATTCTCCGCATCAAATTTTGCCGTCGACTTTTTTTTCCGTGCGACCACCACTTCCATTTGCCACCCCATCCAGCCGCTGGCTGACGGCCGGCCGTAGCGTGATTATTGCGCATTTCTTTCGTTTCAATAATTACGAATTATGTTTGCCCAGTCGAACAAAAGTTGACGTTGTAGCAGGGGCATACTTGGTTGCCTACCACATTAACACTGGCAGGAAACACTGTATCGCAATATGGCTCGGAAATTGCATTAGGGCGGTGCCAAATTGATTTATGTCTTTTAATATCTAAGATGTCTATTAATACATCAATTACGATTGTAATCCCTACAGATCCCATGGCTTGCGAGGTAGGCAACTACACAACACATTTGGCTCACATTTTTAACGAAAGAAATGAGCGACGCATTTAATGTGAAGAAGAATTTCAACAATTGCTACAAATTAATTGAAAATTGGAAAAGTTTAATTAAATCACATATGGATGATATTTAATTGACAACTGGTGTCATTTGGGTTATCTACACTACCATTAAAATTTATTTATTAACATCTTCAAGTACAAAAATGAAACGAAAATAGCAGCTTTATCTTCATTTACCTCAGTGTTAAATGGTTGAATAAGTAAATAATTATTTAAATGACTTTAGTCAATATCAAAAATGTTTTTAACTTTTTAACAATCTACACACTTGATGTAAGTGAAGCATTTACTTTTTAAATAATAAATAATCACACTGATATGCGCGCCATCTGCACATTATTATGTGTTATTACAGCGCTCATTATTTCGATTATGCTAACCTTATATATACATTCCGACAAATTTCAAGGGTTGCGATTAATTCATCGCAAGCTCGTGCGGGATGGATTTATGTCGATTGATTTGCCGCCCCCCTTGAATGTAGATAAGGGCGGGGTATATCGGCCGCACGCGTGATTAAACTGCGATTAATTCCATTCAAACGTGCGAGAGATTGTATAAACATACACACAATTGGGCAGCAAGTAAATTTGGATTTATGCAATTGCGCCTAGGCAACCAAACATGCAATTATAAAGCAAATAGACACAAGCTATTTTTAAAACTATATTTCTGCGCTCAACGTGTTACCGTATTTAATCGCTAAATGTTTATTGCTTGTTTAAAATTATTCGACAATTTTCAAATTCTCTTTCTTGTTGTGGAAATGTAATGAAAAGCATCGCTGGTAATCCCAGTCGTGATTCGATTTGAAAGGTTCCCATTTTTTTTTTTTTTTTCACCTGTGATACAGTTACGGCGTTCTATTCCATATACTCGAGGGCGGTGCGATACGCCGTCATATTCGGTAATGGCACGGGCGGATCAGGGCCTGTACGCGGCGGAGACGGCATCGAAGTGGTCTTTATTAAATTTGCGCCGCTAGTTGAGAAATTTACGGCGGCGACGACACTCGACAGTGCTTTCCGCGTGCGCTACTGTGCGACGATCACAAATCGAATCAAAAGCGGCGGGGACGGTGTCTCCGCTCTTACCGCTACAACACTCTCACTATCTAATAGGCTACACGAGTCGTGGAGAATCACAGAGTATCAGCAACTTTAATATTTTATATACATCTACAGCCAACAGGTAGATAAAGTAGGGGATATCTGTAAATAGACCACCCAACATACACCATAATATGTCTGTCTGCGCAGCAAAAAAAAAAGCAGCCAATTCAAGCTGGGATTTTTTACAAAAATGTCACGTATTTTTTGCGGTATGTGCACTTTTTAATTTTAATAAATTTCGAACTCAATATTCCGTCGGAAATTTTATTACGTCGAAATAATAATCTGCCCACGCTCATAACAGCAACGCTACATGTTTCACGTTCCACGCGCTTCAAGTTGCATGCACGTGTTTCGAATACTTTTTCCATCGCATGCAAAAAGCCAAAAATCGAAACGTCGACGCGTCCATTCCTCATCGGTTATCGGACGGCGTCGGTGGTGGCGGCGCGACGCATTCGCACCCTATCGCATTGTCGCGCATTGTCCTGTTAACAACCAGCGGCGGTCCAGCGCCACTCATACACGACGAGCATGCCAAGGGCCAGCAGATTAAATTGACCCGCTATGGTCCAATGCTCGATTTTCATCCTGTCCAAACTACATGCCCAACATTCACACCGACATGCGCGCCACCTGCGCATTATTCACACGTACACAGCGGCCCATTCACCCGGCCGCATATAGATAGGTGGGATAATACTGAACGTTGGGGAATATCAGGTATACGCGAGCATATTCAGGTATATTCAGTGATATTCTGTTATATCTGGACTGGGCATTATTTGTATTCATGTTCAAGAGGATAGCGGATTGCATTGGCGTATTCACGATTTGGACATTTAAGTAGGTTTTGGTTCGCAGTTGCAAGCAAAGGGCTATACAGAATTATAGTGAAACAATTAAACACGTTAGTTGTAAAATTAGACAGGTGGTGAGTGGCATAATGTCATTTGAGTTGCCTACATTACAACCTAAAGAATAATGGCAAACTGGCAAATATTTAGCTGCCTTAAATCAGTCATGCTGCGTGAGCGTTATACGTAAATCGTAGATTGTCGAAGTGACAATGCAGTTTCGCTTGCTTTTCCTAGAATGCTTATCGTATATTATTTTCCCCGCTTGCCAATCACCACTCTATATTTCCACCGGACCAATAAATTTGTACATTATGGACATCAGCGTCAAATGCCCCACCAGACTCGAGAGCAGCAACTCTGTTTACGCAGGAGACGCCGTCAGGTTATCCAAAACTACTGCACCTTGTCTTGACCCTCACGTAGAATTTTACGAAATGACGATGTGGCAAGCAATAAACTTGATGTATTTAAAATAATTTAACTTACTGGGACAGTATGTATCGTCTTCAGTGAATGGTTGAGTACAACTTGTGGTCTTAGAGTAACTGAGTAACCAAGGGAACGTTTTGCCCTGTATACGGACTAAAATGATCACGTGAGGGTACAAGTAGATGCGCGGCTCAAGCGACGTGGAGCTCCACGTCAGGCATCTACAACTAATTACAATTTTCACAGGAGGACTAAACTTAAGACTTATTGTATTACGAGACGACGTAGCGCCGAGACTTGGAGTCTTGTGCAGGACCTGTAATAAACCCAGGGAGGAAACTATTGTTAGCAGAAGACAACCGTGGATGCAATAAACTGGTCGACCGACGCATCCAATAGCATGGGAAAGTTTTTTAGAAGGTTTTTAGATTGTCGGGCTAATCCGTGAATCGGCAACCATATCTGTACACTGTTTATTTCTCATAATACGTGTGATAATTACAGGTACATTTACTTCCCAAAGGAGAGCCCTGGAGTTAAATGACAGCCCCGCCCTTTATTTCGTCTTATAAAAATTAATCACTATGAATATTAGTAAGCCATTCCCTCCCAGTTGATTTGGACAAATTTTGCCATGCAATCCAATCGTATTTTGTTGAACCAGATAGTATCACTCTAATCAACCGGATTTGCGCAATCTGTTCTTATCTACGACAATTTAGATTTTACCCCACATCTATATACCTGGATGGAATAGCCTACATTATTTGGAGCTGAATTTGTTTGTCGATAAATAGCCCTTGTTTAAATATTAGAGAAATGTTGGTTTCGTTGCAAAATTAACCAAATCGTAAAATAATTAATAACATGTATTATATCATTACTACCTAATAGATTTAATCAAAATACCGGACAATGTTGTTGTACTCATATCCGGAGATCCTATGGTAAAGTTCTACAACGTGCTTTATTTAATCTGCATATGCTTCGTCGAGTCGTTAGCTGAGTGAGAATGATGTAGTACATGAGGTGGAGTAAAGCGCGTAATGCATGCGAATATATTTATATAACTTAATAATAAACCATCCATTACGCCGCCGCCGCCGCCGCTATTCGGGTGACCGCTGTAGCGCGGGCGGGCCCACCACGTCCATTACATTCGCAGTTTTGTAGTTCAAGGTGAGCGATTACTCAACGTCGCATTAACGCACTCACTCATCATGCAGCGCAGTAGTACTTGCTGTTTGTTACTCGGCACACCATACTGACATGAGAATGGAGAGATAGTCACAGAGAATATCCAACAAAATGCGAGAGAGACGCTAACAATAGCTTGGCAACAAAGTATAACGATCATGAATATGCGCTTGGCGATGTGGATGAATGTGATGGAATTTAATGCAAATGCATCATCATTTGTATCAAATTGTATGCATTCAACCATCGGTCGGGAGGCTTGTAACATACAACATGCCATGCTACAAGTTATGGAACCAAACGCGGGGCTTCGATTGTGAGGGCTTTTAAATATACTATGATCATGACGATTATGTTCATGTTGCGTGCAGTCCAGAGAGACTATTAGAGTGACTTGGGTGCGGTGAATGCATCGGGATCGGATGAGTGCAGATAAAATGTACACAGATAAATGAAAACAACGCACAAATTGAAACGCAGCGACAATTGTAGCTGATGAATAAAATGCAATTCGATGGGGAACAATGCAAACAAAGGAAAGCAGCCAAACCAATGACAACCATTGTCACTATTGTCACAACTTAACAATACCATGATTGTTTCACTTGCCAACAAGCAGAGGAATAGTGGACATGTCATCAAAATATTTTTACGGATCAACTTAATCTCGATACCACTCACGAGAATGAACGAAGGCATACAAGGGCTTAAGTCCATGTCACCGGCGCCATCTATTGGGAGTAATAAATGAACCGATTCATCTAATAGATAAACATTTATGCAACAATGCTAAGATTTGATCCTCATAACAGTCAGTGGTGTGGTTAGATTACAACATCTTGGTTTCTTTGTATCATGACATTTTGCCTGTACATCCAACATAGATATGTCGCATGCGAAATCTATCAGCCATACCACAGCATGCCACATCTACACAATTCCCTCCTCGAGTAGCAAATTCCGGCAACGTCCCGTTACGGGATTATAAATCACGGCACGCACGTCAAACCGTGACAAATTAACCCGGCTCTCTACTTGCTTCATGCACGTCCTAGAAGCACACTCCACTCCTGCCATCTACTTCGCCTTTTACCTCTTACCTCAGGAAAAGTCTGTCAAGTTGGAGAAACTCGGGAGGATTTGAGTGAACCTCAACCATTCACAGAATTTCTACTTTACCTTGTTATGGGGTGATGCAGGGAATGATAAAATAAAGAAGATGCACTCGGTGTTGGAGGAAAATAAAAACGAAAAGTATATGCAGGATGGCTGAGATAATGAATAAAGAAGAAGAAAAAAAAAGAAGTAAAGCTCAAAAAGCAAAGGTGCCACTGTGTGGGATGCTTAAGGAAAACATCAAGGCACATCCGGAAAGAACGTAGAGAGTGTCAAGGGTTGTCCTTACGATCTCCAAAGTCCCAAAACTATGCAACCCCAACTTCACGCATCGCCAGCACGCGGCACACGCTGCCGAGGAGGTTCACGGCGCAAGTTAAATTCTTCGTTGGGGCAATTTCCCATCGATCAAGTGCTTGAAACTAATCTAGAGTGATGTGTGATATTTGCTGGATCACTACCCAGCCAGAGCCAGGTTTAAAAATAAATCCCATTCTACGACACCGACTAAGCTGTACGTTTGGTTGCCTACAGTCTGCGTCCAAACGCAGCTGTAATTCTTGTACTACAAAGGCGCAATTGGTGCGATACATGCCTGATGTCGAGTTATATCTACATTTTCAACAGTTGCCACTGATTTCAGCGCGTACCCGCACGGCAATTTGTAATCCAGGCATTGTCAATATATACAATATATCGCATCTTCCTAAAACCAAATCGATTGCAAATCCAAAATCAGAGGCAAAATCCAGTTAGTAGAAGGCGGCAGTTAAAAAATCGACAAACAAACAATGCGCAAAAGTGACACAAAAGAAAACAAAAATTAATAATACGTCAGTTAAGTGGCTTGTTATCATGTTGCTTTAAGGATAGACACTCACCCCCTCCAGCGTCTTGACATTGTGCAGTGCGCCCTGTGCCTGCAGGGCTGCGTTGCGCGTGAAGAACGTCACGAAACAACAACCTGTAACAAAGAACACAGAGAAACGATGACAAACGCATTTTGACAGCACTCGCACACACATGCACGCACACAACATGAACATATTCACGCACAGAAAAGAAAAAAATATATATATATATATTAGAAAGTAAACGCAACAAACGGTACACAAAGTGACATGACGTGTATTTCAGTACAGAGAATGTCAGTTTTACAGCGTGACATCTATAATTCATTTGCTCACATGCCACGCTGTATATGCGCGCCATCTATAATTTAGTAATGCACGTGGGGATGTGTAAAAGAAGGGACGAATTATAGAGACATATATTTTACAGACTAAACGCGTAAAATTTCACTTTTTCCTGTAAGGATATGGCGTCATCCGTCGCCGGTATGGTTTAAATAATTAAAATGCGGTTTAACGACGGTGGCGGTGCTTGGTGGAGGGCTACTTAAACTTAAGAGTAGACGTGACAGTGCATACTGATTTTGTCACGCAGAAGGAAACATATTTTTACGGTGTACTTTTTTCGGTTACCTCAACTTATCGTACTGAGGGGAATAAAGCATAATTTTTATGTTTATCTGGCATAACCTCAAACTAAACCTATTTGAGGTATGTTAAGGTTAATTTAATGTTTTCCATGGCTCTTAAACAATGAACTCTTTTTGTGTCTTTTATTTTACAACGGCAATAAGATAAATTGTTGTAAAAATAAAATAATGACCTATTAGGAGGCGCTGCACTACGCTCTATCACTCTACGAGCTTAGTTTGCGTCTAGCTTTTTCCATCATAACCGAGAGCAAGCGCTTGCAGTTGAAGGAAAAATGCAGGTTTATAACGCAGCGCGACACGGCCAGTAAGGATTTGTTGCGTTGGTAGTGAGCATCCCGGCGCCTCCACTACCACAACTGGCTGTCTGTGCGGCGCGCAGCCAACAAGGCAACTTTTTAATGATTTATTAGAGCGTTATTATGGTGGAGCTTCATCGGTCTTCCGGCCCGACATCCGGGGTGGGCATTCTTCATCGGGAAAACCCACGAGTAGAAAGAAAAAACTTGGAAATGAATATCAAATTACTGCATTAGGCAGGAAACAGTATATATGAAGTCAGGCATGAAATTACTGTAAATGAAGAAGATTAAATTCAGTATATTCCAAATACTTGTATGGAGATATCGACTGGTATTAAAACAGAAGGGAAAAACGTATCTGATGATTACATTGAAATCAAACCTTGTGGATTTGTGCACAAAATGTGGAAACGTTAAAATTGACAAAACCTAACCAAAAATCGGTTACTTGCTTTTCCTTCTCGAAAAGCCTCTATAGCCCTCCCGTTCACTGCCTGCTTCTCTGCGATTTATTTTTACTTTTATTCGCGCGGCGCAGTTGCAGAGCACGAGCGGAAAACCAGGAAGAGAAAACGAAAGGACATTTAGCGCAAGTTACGAGCATGCTCGCTTTATTTAGATGTAGATAAAAGTGCTGTGTGTTCCCGAGAAACGAACAAAAAAAAAAATCAGATTTTACGAATACGAATATGTAGCACATGATGCTTTTACTTTTCATTCATCCCCTTTCTGCCATATCCACTGTCCCCTTCTCTATTAGCGGAGTAGACGCCGATTTACGATGACAGACGAAAACTAAACGCATATTCTAAGTAACGAAAAGTACATCATTGTAATTACTCTGTTCGAAGGAAAAAAAGGCCAGGAATCTGTTCCGGGCACAAAGCCTTTTGATTCACGACGAGAATTCCTAGCGTGTCAGGAAAATCCTTGGGAAAAATGTCGCAAACATGATGGAACACGATGATACGCACGAAATGATGAAAAATACGAGCCAAAAATGTAATTTGCGTGCGCGCATATCCTCGTCTACTCTGAATATGCCCAAGCTCTTTTGCCCTCCTGCTGCTCTATTTTGCACTAAGAAAAACAAGAGTCGCTCGCACGCGAGGATAAAAACGATGAGCACAAAGCGCCGCTGACGCGCGTAATAAAAATAACAATAACATGAGAGCGACGCAAGGACGAGTAACAAGTGACTGTCGCATGCAACAAACAACCGAAAAATGTAATTTTCGGACTGAGTGAATAACTAGAGCGGATGCACTA
>JAODGC010027275.1:31035-49006 GCA_027574925.1 Ecitoglossa quadriceps | reverse complement strand
TATAATGTGCGATAGTCATATTAAAATACTGCATAGTTTTATTCCGAACTTTTTCAAATTAATGTTTCAAAATTCTGTTTGCAATTGAAATTAACCTATTTTTTGCATTAACCTTCATTCAACTTTCAACTTCAGTCACATAGCCAGTTGATAAAAATTCCTTATGTTCCTACAAAACATTAATCCTTAAGAAACGCCATGCGCAAAGAAATGTGCAATTGTAAAAATTAATTTGTTTGTTATTAACAAAATTAAGGCCAACAATGTCAAGTTTAGAAATAAACCAAAGCCCTCAAATTTATTGCATTCTGGAAACATAATATTCTATACTTTATTTTTTGTGCATTTAAATAAAACAATTAATTTTTTTTTTGATTTCATGGAAAGCTTTTAATTAAGCTTAAAGTAGAAATGCACGCAACAGTAGTGAATAAGGGTCGTAACAATTGGAAATGTCAAAAGTCTTGCTCAGTCAAGAAAAATCCTGTAGGAACATAACAAAGATTGAAACATTCCCGCAAAGAAAATGAAAAATCTCTTCCAGCACAAATCTTGCTGCAACACCATAGCTTTTAATCAACAGGCTTTTAAGGTTGATTAAAAAGCTGATACCGACCAAACAAAAAGTGCAAAACATAGGAAAACATGGAATATAAGTGGTGATGACACAAGTACAAGTTGAAATTTTAATTAGAAATTGCTAATTAGAAACGCAATTAAATAATTCAAAAGTCATGTGTATTATTTGTTGTATATATAATTAATGTCTTTAGTAATTCTATTTCAATGTGGCTTCATAGTTGCTTGGACTTGCAAGTCGATAGCAAGTTTATGCAAATACTTTGGATTCTTTACTACTCCCAAAGATTGCAACTTTCAGCTGACATTCCTATCCGCACATAGGCAACCACTATCCTAGTATACAGCTAAGGAGTAATCCTTTAATTAATTTAAGTTTTAGTTTTACACTTTCCAGAAAGCCGCCGCCACCACCATCAAGCAACCAGTACGCAATTCGTCTTCTAACCTTACGCGATGGAAACTTTCTTTCCAAAGTGGAAAACTATGCGGGGACCCACGAGAAAAGTCAAACTTGCGATACCAACATCGGAGAGTAAAGAAGAGCAAACTATGCCACCCGATATACAAGTTATAAATAATAGAAGAGTAGAAAAGCTGGTAAAAACTTAGCAAAATCAATAACCAAAGGGACAATGATGTCATTCTCAAATTTCCCTTCTACGTTGTACCTCTCATCGTCGAACGCCTAATGCGAAACAAATTTGTTTCAAATCAGAAAACAAACGCCGCATGTTTGGTAATACTGCTCTTCTTGAGAATTTTGCACGCGTTAGACTGGATGGGATAATTTATAATAGAGCAACAAACGTGAGGGTGTGCAATGGGTAAAACCACTGCGTTGGCGGCGACGGTGGCAAACTAAAACTTGGTGCTCGCGCCGCGTTGCCCCTTCACGTGCCTCCTTTTCCTCCGCTTGATGCTCGTCGACACACACCTAATTAGACGTGATTAAGCTAAAGCTCGTCGCTGTGGATACAAAAGACAGTCGTTGTAGTTAGCATTGTCTCGTTTGGTTAATTTGTAAGCGAACATGGGATCATATTTTCAATTTGGAAAGACCACTATATTCATACAATGTAATACCAACCAGCCCATAGACAAAGAGACTACGCTTGTGAAGCTAACGACCATTAGGAATGTCCAATGATTAATTACAGAACTTGTTCAATCTGCAAGTGTGAAAAATGTAAGCGTTCGCTGAAAGTTCGAATTAAAACCATTCTATATTTTTTGCTACTAATTGCCTACAGAATGTTACAAAGGACCATTTCCCGTCGGGTTTTTTCTAGCAAAACGACTCCGTAGATCCAAATACAGACTACCAACTCCTAGAGTTCTTACAGCACAAAGCGGAGATCCGTGCACGGAAGCGCGGAAGCGGATGTGCCGATCATTGCTAGAGAATTCCTAGTCGTGTAGAGTCAAGCGTTGAAAAGACTCGCTCCTTACCCGCCGCTTACCGCCCCTCTTACCACCATCACTCAACCTTGTGGGTCTGTTAAAGCAGCGTCGAAAAAAATTGGAATCCTGCAAAAGGCTGAGCAGTTGAAAAGGACTCCCTGATTCAATGAGAACCTAAAGTGGAAGTCGCAGGAAGTCGACTAGAAAATTCACTTCCCCTGTCTACCAACCCCCCAACAAATTCCACAATCAACAAGCAATGATCATAAAATGACATTGATTGACGACAATGACGTCGGCAAATAAAGGCTGTTTTTAACGTATACTCAATGAAGAGTCCACGGTCTATAGAGAATCAATTTCCTAGTAGACTCATAGAAAACTCCAAGACTCCTAAGATCATTAAGTCTTGTCACGACATGAAAGCAGGACTAGCCGTTTGTTTGTTTTGCTTTGATTCACCCTCTTCTAGCAAGATTCCCCGTGAGTGTGCAGGCCTTGAATTCTTAGAATTAGTCGCCAGTCAGACCAAAGTTGACAGTGGCTAGACTTATTTATTTACTGACCTGCTGTGGAGTGGAAAATACGCTGGGCAAGTAAACACGAGATCATATTTCAAATCATAGAATTACAAGTCACAAAAATCAAGAAAAACACCTCAACTCTCTGTATAAGAAAGCATTTTTGGAGCACTCTCAATAAAATGAGCTTTTTATTAGAACCTAGATAAAAAGAAAATAGATATAACAATATGCTTACATGTCATTTTTCATATCACTGCTGTTTGTTTGCGCAATGGTTTCATTAAGCATCGGAGTTGTTTGCCTTGGGGATGAAGAAGAGATGCTTTTTGAGTTCATACGTTCAGGCGTAACTATGCTTGTTTGCGTTGTAATGAATGAGTTCGCTTGAAGCAAAAAATATATGGCGAGAAAGAAACACTTCTTATGATTCCTTCATAAAGAAGTAAATATTTGCTCATGGAGCAGGTCATGATTTATTATCCGCAATCCAAATAAAAAGCTCGCTTCCACCTTGGTCACGCCAATTTTTTCCCGGTATGTGACACGTGTTTGTTTCTTTGCACATAACAAAAGAGCAGATACTTCCTAGGCGGATAGAAATATCTGCCCCCTGTACGTCAACTCTCATCACATCGCAGCAGCAACCTGTAGCGTTTCGCTTTGGTTTAGCTTTGGGCTTTGGCTGCCACAAAGCCGTCGGGCGAGAGGCGGCTGCCACATACAGGAGTAGCAAGCGATGCTCGCGGGAACGTTGATCGCTGATGTAATTACTGCTTGCTTACGGAACAGTTTCCGCACTCTCTTCGGGCTCATCCGCATGGCGTGCCACGTCGCTGCATTAAGTATAAAGATAGACACGTCCAACGCATGTAAACGCTAGTCTCGTGTTTGCTCAGCTCTCAATTACTGCCGCTTGGAGCAATAGTGAGGAAAGCGTACTCACTTTCATTGCGCACGCATGGCAAAAAAAAAAAAACAATGCCCCCTACTTGTGTTGTTGATTGTCTATTAGTCTTTTGTCTGCTGTGTCTCATTTACCTCGTTTACTCCATCCTCCATGCAGTAATTGACTAAGTAAAACTAAATAAAGCAAGTGCTTTAAGGGTGTGCTTAGATTACAGACTGTTCCTTCAGACATGATATAATGGTTTAAAGATCAACTTGCTGCAAACTTGCGAGCGTTGGCGGCTAATTTATTTATTACGCAGCCTGCTCTCGCAGGAGGTGCTAGAGCGCACGTAAGAACGCGAGCAATCTGCGAAAAGCCAATTAAATTCCGATCTTTATTATCTAGCAAAAGCGCGCGAGCGCGCGCGCATCAACCGATGCGGCGAAGAAGCACCAGAACTGAGAGGGCGACGTAAACCGCCAAGCTTTACACCCCTCACCATGGCCGCCGTCGGAGGGCGAGCAATGCGAGCAAAGCGAATAAAGAGCGCGCTTGCTTTCTTAGACAACCACAAGCAATAAATAATTCACGCTGGAAGGAACAACTGAACTGAAACGAGTTAGCTTACAGCCGGATGCGCCATTTGCCAGCAATGCCGAATTAAATGTCTTTCCAGCACATAGCAACAACAAGCACAATTTACACATTTCGTAAATAAAATAACTTCCATTCCCTATGTAATTCAGCCTGCCGTATACGCACATAAAATGGAAGAAGAAACCCCACCAGATGATGGCTATCAAGTAGAATATAATCATTGAGTTAGTCATTTTGTGAGGGGTAAAAATATCGACAAAAAAAAATAATCATCTTCCCCTCGGGCATGGTCCAAGAGCAAAGTGTACGCAACAAGTCGAAAAACAAAAGCCCAGACGGAACAAGATGTCGGATGGAATTGCAATTTTCTTTATTACATTTATTACATTAGAATAACATGCCTCAAAACGTGACAGAAAGACGTCCCACAAGTCAAAGAAGCCAAATAAACGATTGGGTTGGAAACATGATGTTAAAGACGGCGCAGAAGAGTCGAGAGTCTTGTATGGTGAAGCAAAGAATGCACAAGAAGCGGAAAATTACAATTGTCGAAACTGTTTGTGTGTTTCCTGGAAACAAACGAAACTTGCTAAAGTTGAGCATCGATTGCAATTGAATACACTTGAAATAAAATGAAGTAAGGCAGAAATGTCCTCTTGACTGTTATTATTTACAGCAGCGCGTACAGTACAATCAACTCACGAATTATTTCCTACAGAAAATTCACTCTCTTTGAGTTGATTTTAAAATTTACTAAAATAACCAAGTCAATAAATCCATGTTTATGCCCATATGTTCAAATAGAGCGACATCACTCCTCAACACATGGACTATTTGTTCGGTTTTGATTTGCAACGTTGCTAACGAAGGTGTTGACAGAATTTGGCCAAGAGTACGACCGAGTCGGTTCCAAAAGATATATAAAATTATAAATTTGTTAAAGTCTCGGAGTTTGCCGAAGTGCTCCGCTAAGCTCAGTGATGCAAGAAGAAGCCTCGACTTGATGACCAAATTGCGAGTCAAATTCAGAATAGAAATTATGCTAGTATTCCCTACAACTAGCGGTAGAAGCTGAAACGGTCGGTAGTCAGAACGGTTGGTAGACCACACCAAGTCACATCTAGTAATTTATTTCTGCATACTTGAAGCCAAGCTTAGTCAAGGTTAGAGTTATTTGGTACAAATATGAGGTGGTTATGGGTTCACGGAATTAATTCGCTAAGAATTTGATCGTTTTGAGGAGCAAGATCATTTCAAATTTGCCCTCCTGGTCAACTATTGTAACAGATCAATTAATTAAATTGAATCCGATTGGAATGCAATGATTACAAATGGTAATGTAGCGAAAATAATCCGATTGACATATGACACAACAGCTAGATAGACGGACGGATAATAAACGAATTCAAAGCAATGTCAATCATGTTGCTAATTGAATGAATAGTATTTTATTACATTATGCTAAAATGCAATCTGGGTAATCCACCGTATGGATTTTTATGGATACTTTAATATCATGATATTATTTATCGCAAATTGCATTGTGCAGCCTGATAGGAAAATAGGAAAAATATAGTCTAAACTGGAAATATACTTTGTTAGCTTTCAGTCGTCCTCAATATCATTCGACATGAATGCAGTCTGCGCACTCCGAGTGAAGAAGATAATTAATTTTCATCTTGACTTGAATCATGCTTTGTGTGCCAACAGAATAAAAGCATCAGGAATGCCAAGAAATGATATTAGTTGCCATATCCAGCGAATCATTTTCGCAGCAGCATAATGATAGTGCGTTTCTTCTTGATTAATTTCGCCTGCATTTGCTTTCAGGTGCGATGTTTGTCCTCTTTGGATTAATAAAATTAATTAAACTTGCTCAGTCGTGTCTGGATCCGGCGCCCTAAATTCCCGCCTTGCACGAAATATTTCACGCCAAGCAAACACTTGCTCGACAAACTCGCGTCACTTGCAATTATGCATCAACTTAGACCATTTGTAAACATTCACAGGTGTCGCTGCTGTGTTAGTAAATTGCGTTTGTTGCGTATACTTGGCTGCCTACAGTACCATCTCTCTTTCTCTCTCTCTCTCTCCTTCTCTCTCAGCCGATACTAATCAACCAATTAGTAGTTGTCACTTAAAAGTATCAAAAGTTGCCTACCTTTACTGCAGCCGGTAGCTTTGTCTCGCAGCACATTGATCGAATGCACGCGTCCGTATTCTTCAAACATCTTCTTGAGTTCGCTTTCGTCCATCGTGCGCGGCACTTGTCCCACAAACATCTTGATGTTATCAGAGTCGGGCTGCTCTTGTTCCTGCATGCCGACAGCGTGGTTACCATTACCGCTGGTGGCGTTTTGCAGGAGTCCATTATTGCCGCCGCCGCCGCCGCCACCGGTAAGTAGGCAACCTCCACCACCACCTCCGCCGCCGCCAATTGACGACAATGTGCCATTATTCAACGCGTTGTTATTATTGTTTGTAGTTTGATTGTTATTGTTGTTAACGTTGTTGTTGTTCATTGAAGTCATCGTGTTGTTGTTTAAACCCAAACTGCTAGAACAAAGAGAAGGAAATATTTAGGTAATTAATTATTTACTATATTGACAATAATCTCCGAACCTCGACGTGCAGGCCACAATTAAGGTTAGGTTCAAATATTGAAGTTTGTTTTTACCAGTGTGAAAATAAATTGGAAGTACGCAATTAGTTTAGAGGAAATAACGATCTAATAGATTAAGGAACTGCGGACGGAAAAACATGTGGAAATGAAGGAAAACAAGGAGATAAAATAAAGAAGCACGGTACTATTGCACAAAGAAAAACAAAGTGACGCAGGAAGTAGCGTGAAGATGAAGAGCGGATATCTTTGTTATCGGATTTTCTACCAACTTGCCCTGTGTTTTCCTGTTTTCTTAGGTTAACTAACCTAATGAACAACGTCCCGGAAGGTCACGCCTCACGCCAATTCATTAGTTTTCAATTTTCCCAATACATCCATCTCAACAGATTAATCTTGAAAATTGGAAAAATTACTTCTGTCTGCACTTTGCACACCCCCCTGCTAGTTTGTGCAACAAAACAGAATTCGAAACGAATACCACAAGCAACGCAAAGCCCCGTTTTAATTGGCTGTGCCTGGAAATTTTCGTGCTTCAAACAAAACTACAAGCCCATCAGAAGCAAACAAAAACTCAGCTGCATCACGTATACCGTGCGTTGGAATTGATGGAAAAACCGGGAAAACACTTTTCGTTGTATGCTACTATCGTATCCAGCAAGTAAGGGATAGGTATAGATGCATATTGCGGAATTAAAAATACCTTCCGGCTATTCACTCGAGCCCTCATTTCCTTTTACCTCATCTATCTCCTGCGTTCTCTGCTGTGGCATTGAGGATGCAAATGTACGCAGACATTTCGCAAATTTCTAAGTTTGACTTTTTCACACTGCTGTGCAATTAATACGGAAGAAAAATACAGTACTGGAGAAAATGCAAAGGTTCGCAAAAGTGTAGAAATTTCAAAACATTTGTCTCTTGGTCTAGTTGGAAAAATGCATGGTGGAGAGGAAATTTTGAATTATATACTTATTTAATTATAAAATATCAGTGGTTTTACTCAATTCCCTATATGAACAACAAATATTTGTAGAGGATTTATATGCATTATTATGTGCAATTTTTATATTTTATTCTTTGAGGTTACAAATACAAATATTTGATACGTGTACAAACGTCTCTAAACATATGCAACCCACATTTCGCAAATGAATAATTAAATAAAACATCGTAGGAAAGAGTCACATAATAAATTGCACATCAAATGAATAAATGATAAACAAATAAAAATAACAACTCTGTGGATGCTTTCGTTGTGCTAACAAAAAGAAAATAACATAACAACATCCCACATTGCGTAACATGTTGAGTATGGTGACCACAAAAAAGTAAGGCTAGAGACCAACTAAAATCACAATAAACGTCAGAACATTCCAGCCGGAGATGGAAATTTACTAAAACGAAAATAATTATGCACATGGCTAGCAAACACATTTATGATATTTCTGCTAGTCTTAAATTAATCTTGCAACCAGGAAGCAAATAAATTCATTTTTTAATAGAGACTAGAATAACTACTGAACACTGTTATTAGTAAATCTAAAGCAATAGAAATAGAAAATAGAAAAATGATAACCAACTTTGTAAATTTGTCATGGTTTCTTAAGGTTCGCAACTTGTTCGAGCCAATATTTTACTATCCATCAGTATCTACAAGTAGGCAACCAAACAAACTTTTGTTACATCTCCAGATAGGTCTTTTAGGTTATATTTTAGATTCAACTTTTACCACTTTTAGTATGATGTTTAAAGTAACTTAGTTTTAGGTCGGGAATAAAGCGCTATTTTTGCTGTAAGAGATTTTAAAGTTTGCTGGGAGAATAACAAGTTTACAGCCTTTTATTATTAGTTGTTTTTAAGAACATGCAAGTGCTAGATAGAGATGCATAACTAGTGTGTGTTTTTTGTAGTTTTGGCAAATGTAAAACTAGGAATAAGAAATCGGCTTTGTCTGGTTGCATACGTTCAACATAGGGCTATATCAGTCGCAGTACGAATAGGCAACCCTCGTACCGTGTGGGGATAATAAAATTTTACGACATTTGCGAATAACGGAGGTGACATTGTAGCGGCGGCGGGTAACGCGTGGAATAGAAATATCCACAATCGCCACCACCAAGTGAATTCCAAAGATTTTCCTCTAACGAAATTACTTTGCTATTTAAACATCTCGTATATAACCCAATGTTGCAATTCGATAACAATTCCATTGAAAAATGCACCAACTAATTGCGATTCCTGAGATAAACCTCGTCAAGCGTGTATTCGATATTGTAATTATCTCTCAGGATATTTGCGTGACACACTGTATATTTTTGACAGACTTTTATGTCCTTATATCTTTACATCGTTATACGTTTGAAGTACGTACGGAGTGGACGACGCGCTGTCGAATGCGAAAATTTCCCATGGGTAGCACGTCCGACGACCCTTACCTTGTGCCTTCGATCTTCCTGCCGCCCACCCGCCGCCACCCAGTGTCGTTGCCGGTTTTTGTCTGCCCGCTTTACGCGCGACCCAGCGCCCCCCGGTCGTTCGTCCGTTTTACGTATTTTACTTATTCACCCGCCGAGGCCCGGCCAGCAGTTAGCGTCGAGTTGGAATTGTGCGGCACGCGGAAAGAAGCCCGAAAGGACCACGAAATGCGAATTATAAGCGACATCAGGTTTGGCCAGTGCACATGTGAGCTAGTTTGGCATTTGTTAATTAGTCAAAATGCGGAAGAATTTAAATGCATCAGCTGCCTTATACTACCCACAATACCTCATAAAACCTAGAGGGCGCTGTTGGTAAAATTTTTCTTTATACTGCCCTCTGCCAACTAGACACATTTTTACATTACATTTTTAAGATTCCATTAGTAAGAAGACAGATATGCTTAGAGATTGCTACTTGCATGAGAAGTTTTATGTCCTTTCATTTGTCCATCTAGATTAAATAATATGCAACCGTCTAAAAAAAATAATCAATTTTGGTTAATTTGAAAGTCAGCACACAATTGTCATGTGAAATGTTTTGCTAAATTCGCATAAATTTCAGATAAAATATTAAATTACCATTTGCTACTTATAAATTTATCATAGCAATCTGCATAATTTCCACAGAGCCATCAATGCTGATGCAATAAAAAGAATAATACTCCGAGATAATACTCAAGGATATTATGAATAACTTATGTTAATCGCTCAGCTATCGACTCTTCGCTTGCACAGACAATTCTAAAAAGGGCCTTATTGTTAAAGGGTCTCAACCCCAATGGCATAAAATCTTATCGGTATTGGCAATCCTAGTCCTGCGTTTGCATTTTGGCGTTCTCCACTCTTTACGAGTGTATTTCGTATTTATCTATCCGAGCTACCGGTTATATTTGATAATCAAATCATCGTGAATCTTTTATAATCCCATGCATTTATATAACGTTTTTTATGATTATTACTCAGCCAGCGAACGGGGTACGGCGCGGGGTACGACGGAAATTTACGTTCCAACGAGGAAACTTGTTATACAGGATGATTCAATCATCTTGTGACAGATACAGGAAGATGTATCAAATGCGAACCATTTCTGCTTTTCATTTCCAGCGTTGTTTACAGCACACGGATAAATGTTGCCATTGGGAGTCGTTTCCGTCGGTTTTATTACCGTCATTAATACATTTTTACTATATCATCAATAGATATCAACAGAGTAAAATCACACATGTGAAAAGCAGCAAATTTGTGAAATGTACTTGGTTAATTCAGCAGAAGACCATTGTACTTGTTGTGGTATCCTGTATAGATAATGACGGTTAATTCAACCATGATTAAATTAGTTTAATGATTCTTTAACTCAAGTAAAAATACGCTCTATAAATTCTTTAGAATCCACTGAGATTGGAATTTGTTACGATACCGATTCCAATTCGCTAATGACACTTCTTAGTACCGACGCGTTGAAGCGAACAGTGCACCTTGTTTCCCGATTTCCGCTTTTCACCCTACCGCACCCCTCTTTCTTGCTGTGCGAGTTGTGAGCTACTAATGATACTAATGGTTTAATAGACGGAGAAAGTCAAGCGGATAGAAAGATAGCAGTAAAAACGACAGTAAAATCACAGCCTGAATTTCCATTCAACCCAAAGATGGAGTGAAGCACCAAACCATTCTACGTAAAATGTAAAAACCATAATCGTTAAATTAGAAAAGGCGCAAATATTATATGAGACAATAAACGGATTAGTTTCATATCAAAGCATTAAATAAAACTAATTGTAAATATTAAATAGAATATGCAAATTCGTGAGTACAAAGTAGTCAAATATGGTGGCAGTTAGTTTAGGTTAGGTTAGGTTAGTTAGCAGTTTAGTTGTATTTTGCTTCAAAGCATAGAATATTATGCTATAGAAATATAGAAAAATGGCTAAGGTGCGATATAAAAACAGATATGGTTGAATGTATAGTGAAAATGAATGTAATGGGAATGATAAAAATAATATCTCGTGTCGAAGTGGTGTAAATCATGCAAGATCCAGATAAGTACAAAAAACATCCGAGGAAACACAATGCTGATGAAATGTCCTGCTGTGAGGGGAATTCGCTTCAATTATCGCAGGAGTTAATTTAATAAAATATACAGCAGACTTGTTTTTCATTGCCTTTGTAACAGCTGTAAAATGAGGAAGCAGAAAATGTAGTCTTTTTTTTTACCTTTATAACAAACAAAGCATTAAATAAATGCTGAAGTAAATAAACTTTGCTTTCGAAAAAATATCCTTTCAAAAGTTATTGTAGTTGTTAATGGTTACTACATTGAATGAATTGTTAATTTATAAACAGCTCTAGCATTTTTTTTTAATCCACACAACCAAAGGACCATTTAAGTATACATATCATTGCTACTGAAACTTTCTTGATTTTCTCGAATATAATTTGTGGAACCTTCCTACCTGTAAGTTTTTTGAAGGCTCCGCATAACTAGAAAATCAAGTTTTTTAGCTTCGAGTTATATCTAGGAATAACGAACTTGGCCGATGTTTTAATGACACATGCAAGAAGTAAAAAGACACTCTATTGGCACAGGCGTGAATTAAAAATGCCAACACAAAATACAATGCTGCCACCTTACGCTGCTAACACCAATTACGGTTTCGTGTCGCAGCATTCGTTTCGACAGCTGAAATCAGTAATGCCAACCCAACCATTGTACCAACACAAATCAGGCAAATTGTTATCTGATTAATATCTTCGGGAATAATTTACAATAGAAACTACGTAATTATTATAAATTAATACATATATACAAATTACTGTATAGAAGGAAACTACAAAGTCTAATTAGATTAGGTTACTAGAAAACCACTGCACTTATAAACCTGAGCAAAAAGCAACATAATTAAGAAAAAATAAACAAATGGGTTTAGTAGGTTCACTCCAGTAACTTCATTTAGTGTGTTAATGTGTTAATTCAGCAATAACTATTTACTCTTACATCACTAAATTTCCTTACTAACAAACAGACCAAAGTTCAATCTGATGGAATCTCCCAAATGTTGGTATAAAGAAAACGTTATTATCATATATAATTTTAATGCTTTGTTGATTTATCTCATACCATCTTATAACCTTCAAACACTGTAATACTTACGATATGAAACAACAAATACTCTGTGTGTGTGCTTGCTACAAGGCACGTGGTATTTCAAGCAACCATAAATATATAATAGTTTGCACTTACAATGCCTCAATATTGAACTCCACAAATTACATACAACAACTTACCGAAAATCGAAATCCCTCATAATATCAAAGTACCTCCGCGTTTCAATCATCCTGCTAGATGTTCTGTGCTTCACCACCAACCGAAAAACGTGCAAACAGCGTGGAGGTTAAAACCGCGTGTGATTTCCTAACCGTCGAACGCGTGGGACGCGCGCTAGCTAACTGACCGTCATACAGCGATACTGCCAAAATATTGCCTAAAATCACCTTCGCATAGTGAGTGCTTGGAGTGACTGGAAGAAATCTAAACATAGGAAAGCAATTGCATGTGGATCGCCTTCACCTGCTATGAGGTGTAGACTGTAGGCCAACAAATCCAACAAGATTACTGTGGGACATTTGAAAGTGACATGATAACAAGATGTGAGCACAATGAGTGAACTCAATAACGACCACACTAAATAATCAGCGTACATTAAATGTAATTAATTTGGGACATTGTTGACTATTGATATACCTTGAAATTTTTGAATTAAATGTGTGGTGCGAATGTATTGCTGGTCCACCCCACTATGACCCAACACCATACTCGTCCTGCATTTTACTGGCTCAACTACCATTGATGCTACACCACACCAGGATGCTAGTCTTGTTGAGACTGAATTCAATGGGAATATATATTAAAGGATGTACTTTGATCCGGATTCGATCAAATCGGGGTCCTCAGAATATTCCCTCTTTGCTGCCACTGCTACAATCAGAAGCATAACCAACTCAGCTATAGAGGAGTAATTTTTAAAACATATATATAAGATAATGTCATCTTCCAGATTTCTTGAGAACAATTTGAAACAGACCAATCAAAGTCCAGTACACTATCATTCCGAAGTTTATTTATTTTGGGCTCATTTTAGATTTGAAATGTAAAGCAATTGTGACTAATTTGAGGTTAATTTTATCTTAATTAATAATATAATGATATATTAACGTTGTTGATGTTGACGTTGGTGTTTTGAAAACTAAAGACTAGTTCGTAAGACAATTGTTACAAAATGAGCACAAAACCCTCCTAACCTCCTAACACCTTTGCTCAAAGAACCAAAAATTTGAAAAATTTGCTATATACAAAAACATATCTAGAGAAGAAATTTTCATTCTTAAAAAATGTTAAGTGAAACAAAGCCCACAGTGTAAGAAACTTATTTTGGAGGTTAATACATTTTTTCTTAGGCTATAGATTTGAAATATGGATAATTTGGATGTAGTTTAGTAACCTAACTTTTAGAAAGGCGATATTAGTGGTTGCTAGTGCCAGAAATAAATTGTTACTTGATGGACTAATTAAAATGTTTGGTTTTTACTACTAGAGCTAAGTTCCTGAGTCTGGTATCCCACTCAGCTTGTTTCTTCTAATCTATAAATTCCTTAATACTAGTGGAAGATGGTCTGCAATCGAGTAAAGAAATGTACAACTGGACTGTTGATTGTCTATCAATGCATGTGCATGGAAAGTAAACTAAACTGTAACGTCATGCTCGTATGATAACAAGGTGTTTGTCCTAAAATTAAGTGCCACAATTTTATACCTTCAGGTAAAGCAGGAAATATACACAGAAAAATATGTTTTCATTGCCAGTTCTTTAACAGATTAAAAAAAAAATAGAAAATTCCAAATTAAGTGTAAAGGATCGTGGCTTTTTTTTTTAGACTGGAGATATAAAATCTTGACTATTTTGTCAATTAGTGCTAGAATATTATTATTTGTTTTAATTAACATTTCCGTCGTAATTTTTGCCATACAGAAATAAAGTAACAATTTTTTTACTTTTACCAGTACAAATCCTTGCCTAAAATTTCTGTCACTCGTGTTTTCATTAACCTACAGTCTTTGCCACTCTTTGGGCGAGCATGAGAACGAGTGGCTTGCAGCGAAAATATAATTAATGCTAAACATGACTACGCGCCGCAGACATTATCATGCATGTTCTCTATGGCGCCGCCGCACAGGCAATAAAAGGCAAAGTAATTGTCGTAAATTGGCGCACGTATTTTGAGTAAAAAGCGATTAAACTGGATTTATTTGAGGCCCTTTGGCGCTCGCGTCCGCCGACGCAAAGGATACACGTCGCTTCGCTTATATTAGGTTATAAAGGGGCGTTCGCGTTTAATGTGGCCCATTTGTCAAGCGAAAGGGCTTCGCCGCGCTTGCAAGCCTGGCGGCGGCAGCAATGGGCAAGGTCGCTATGTTGCTACGATGTGCATATTTAAATCAAACATGTGTATTACAACCACCATAAAGTACTTGCTGTCTTTACACAAATGGCAAACATATTTAAGTGCTGCTCAATTTGAGCAGAGATAATAGGTATATATTCCGGTGGGAAAGGTATACTTCAATATTCCATAATATAAGAATAACAATGCAAGAAATGTAATATAGAAAATAGAGGTTTTTAAAATACGACAAGTTTGGTGATGTGTGCGGTTGGTTGCCTAGGTTACATTGGTGCTTACTTTAGAAAATTTAGAAAAATTACAGAAAATACTGTCGTCTTATACAATGTTATTGCATTAATTACTTAATAATTGAATTATTTACTAAAAGTACCTCCATTATTAGTTTTTTTTTTATTTTTTGTGGATATAAGAATGAAATCTTGCAAATATATTCTAACAATGAATACGTGTGCAATTCTGAAACATTTCGCATAAATGCACACTCCCAGAGTAACATGTTTTTTCATTCGGCTATTGCTTTCCATCTATAAGAAAAACATTCACATTCCTATACAGTACGCTCGATATAATTCTTAAATTATCAACTACTACCCAATGGAAAATCCCTAAAGAACACACAACAAATATTTCTAACTCTAAGCAATACACCTTGTACTTTATTGTATTTATAGTCATAATTTAAATTTTTTTGTAAATTCCAAACTTGCATATGACACTGTATACTCTCCTGTGGATTTTCCGCATCGTTAAATTCGGCTCACAGGACGAATTCGTACCCGTCGCTTGTGAAGTCTCACCAAACCCCCCAAAAGAAAACCTCACCCTTTCGCCATGCCTGCTCTTTTCCCTCTTTTTACTCCTTCGCCTGCAAAACGTTCGCAATGATTGATTTGCATCCCAGAGCTATGCGGCACAACAATCCAACATGGCGTGCACAATACACCATGTAACCTAATATTCCTTCTCTACTCAGCTGTAAGCGTGCGAAGACTCATTGCACGCACAAAGATGCCTCTACTTGGCTGTTCCTCATGAGTGCCAAACGCGGAAAACCTCGCAAGCGTAATTTGATTTTAATGAGACAGATGTTTTGCTTGATGTGTGCACCATTTTTCATGAATTCTGGTACATTTTTTATCCCTTCATGGTTGCTGTGCAAAAGCCACAAATCTACATGTTTTACATTCTGCATCGTGCTACTGTGCGTTTGCTGCGCAAACATTTAATGGTTAATCATTTATTACGTGGCGAATTTTACAGTGATTTATCTTCGTCAAAATCATTTTTATCTGCGGCATTTGTGAAATTCTCAATTTGTCTCTCGGAATACGTATGGTTTTTTATGTCAATATTTATATAAAATGCTAGCACAAATATTTTGTGTTAATTAATTAATAAAGAGGTTTTTTAATCAATGAACAAAGGAATTTAAAGGAATTTAATAAGTAGCAGTGAAGAGCTTAGTGTTCCTCAGTGTATAAATTGATATCAGCTGAATTGGAATTTGTATTAAAATATTTTATGTGTCATAACAAACATAAATATTCTTTTAATTAATAACTAATAACTATTCAGTAATTTTTTTGCATATTCACAGTGTTATGAAACAATATAAATAATACCACTGCATGTTGTCTCCAAGAGATGGCGCTGCGTGCCAAACAGTTCATCCAAATCATTACTTATAAACTGACTTCTTGGTAATCTCAAAAATAAATTGTACAGTAATCTATGTTCTAACAAAAAAATAATTTATGTACCAATTACATAACTTACTAAATTAATTAATTGTATATCATCTCTAGTTTACTTTTTCTTTCTTAACACGATTCACTTTTCTTTTTCGCTTATTTTATCTCATATTCCAACACTTTCTATTCAACTTTTAAGTACTCGTCGCCAACGCAAATTGACAAAGTTACTAAAGTCTGCACCCCGTGCAAACAATACGGATTTTTACTAACTTTCCGTGGCGCGCCCAGAATTTTCACGCGGGAAATCTTGAGATAGTCTGAATAATTCTCCAACCAGCCGGACGTTATGACTGTCCTGCTTATAAGACTTACAATGCGCTAAAACGTCACCAAAACGCTACAAGTTTGCAATGTACAGAACTGTCTAGAGTTAAGCAAATTCCGACGGCAACAACAATGAAATTTGTGCGCTTTTGTTGCCGAAAAACGTTGATGAAAAATTTAATTAGTAATCGTAACAAACGACAAATTTCATTTCGGTGTACAGAACGCAGGTATAAGAGGAACGAAGTGAGAAAACATGCAAATCAAACTGGGAGATGCTTCAATTTGAAGAGAAGACAAAGGACAAAAGTACTTTAAGTTCAGCAAAACATTAAAATACAAGATTGCATTTAGATTAAGATTTTCAATGGTTTCGACTAGAATAAACATGCCGTAATTTTTATTGGAGTTAAAGAAAACATATTTTGGTTTTTAATTGAGGTTAAACGTTAGTACATAGATTTAAAATTCATTTACTATGTTAATCGCATTTCAGTGGAAGGTATGTAGTCTACACCTGATAAATTGTTGTAACCATGTAATTAAATAATCTAAATAAGTTAAATGTTTCTAATGGTGCATAAATAACGTTAAATGCCATTAAACTGTGTTCAGTTGCAGCAAAGAGTGGGTAAATATATTCAATAGTTTAAACTGAAATAAAACGTTGCACAAATAGGTGCTAAATTAACGTACAGGAAATATCATTATGTGCTTCGGAATATTCTATTTTTCATTATAATAACTTTATATTATATTTAAGTCTTCATTTTAAACGGAAAATCAAATTTAACAAACGAATACAATTAGTAAAATGCGTTGAAAATAATACAGAATATCTTTTGAATTTTTACAAAAAGAAATTCTTTTTATCAAGTGAATGTGATTTTTATTTCAATTAATTCAAAGCATAAATTACTATTTGCTTTTTAACTGGTTAACCTGGCCAACCAAGGAACATTAATCTATTTAAGGAATGTACGTTTCTGGAATAATTTGAATGCATAATATATCCTAATCTTTATATCAATTGCATAATTTGTGTTTAGTTCAAAGAAAGATAAAAATAAATGCATTAAATTACTTCAAGGGACACTGTCAAATATATCGAGTACATTTATTCGACACCAGATGGCACTCGCTCATTTTTAATATATGTACGACTTGTTTAGTTTAAAGTACAACTATTTTTGTTACTACAACAAATTTTTGTTAAGTTTCTAAACCCTTGATTTGAATAGTGGTTTTTCACCGCAACGAACATATTAAATGTTATTTGAAATAATGTAGGGATATAATGTGCTGCCCTCCACATGCTCTTAGCCATACTACTATTACTACTACTACTACTTAACTTATTTACATTTCCACATTAACATTGTATTTGTACTTTAGAAAACAAT
>JAODGC010027275.1:0-22275 GCA_027574925.1 Ecitoglossa quadriceps | reverse complement strand
AAAGTCATCGTCTCGAGTTTGAAGATTTTCCCTCTTGACGTTGATGATAAAATGTTAGAAATAAAAATGATAAAAAGTTGAAAAGTGCTCAAACATACAGAGCTTCAAAGTGAAAACATCCGTACCTAACCTCAAAAGTTTACTATATTTTTAATCCCAACTTAGTTTTGATGATAATTAACTTTTTTATTTACAAGCAAACACTTTTAGAATACACTTTATTTCGTTTTTAAGTCGTGTAAGCATAAAAACCTATTAAATAAAAACAACACTGTACGACAAATGAAGACAAAAGGGCAGGCCTCTGAATAATTTTGACATATACTGTATAAAATTACCTCCAGTATCTAATAGTGTATGTGGTGTACTCTCAGAGGTAGAATTGGTTTTCAATACAACTTCAAAATTTTCGAATTAGATGGTTTGGTTTTTGACTGCAGTAATATTTTTCATTATGGGTCAATTTTGCTTGCTCATTATCATGGTACACGCGTCTTGTGTTCTCTCTTTTTTTCTCTCTTAAACAACAAACGTTTTAGAGCATTGAATTCAAAAAGATATATTATATAATACAAGCTGAATAGTGTAGTTAGAGTAAACGTAGAGTTTTAGCTGTATGTTTGGTTGTCTAACAGTAGACTTAATCTCGTATTTAATAATTATGATTCTTTCAAATATACTGATTTTACATGTGATGTTTATGTTTGCTTGGTTGCTTCTGTTTATTCCTTCCAGAATGAATTAATGATTGCAGCTGGCATTGGCGGATTACCCTAAATAAACAAACGCCTAATTACGATTAAGTGCATCGAGACGCGCCAGATGCCAATGGGGGCGGCTGTGCGTAGGGTTGATAGTGGTTTAGTTGGCTCGGACGTGTATAATTTTCTAAATATATAACACACAATTGTCTGCGCATTATAGTACTATGCTAGGCTACGAGCTGGTGAATGCGGGTGTAACTTCCGGGTTGGGGCTTATGGTGTAGGATGCTAGTGCTAGTTTGAGTTTATATGGATATCGTTAGTAAATTGCTAGTTGCGTGGTCATGTGGACATTACACGACAGGATGTGGTCATGGCTCTAGTTTCAAAAAATATTAGTTAAAGCGAGGAGGATTTACAAACATGACAACGTGGCAATATTATTTTGAGGAAATTGTTGGCAAACTCAAAAATAATAAAACGTTTCTCCTATATGAAAATATTCTTCATGTGGCATTTTTGTATGCTTAACTAAATCAACAGCATGGATGGTTACCATTTTCTGACATCTTCATTTTCCATGTGGTAAATGAGGTCGCAATTAAATGACCACTCAGTATGCCCACGTGCCTGACTAATTATTTAACATCCCGCGCCAAAAAAAAAAACACTCAGGTCTTTTGCCAACTATCACCAACTATCAATCTGTATTGGTATCAATCTCCAAGATTTTTCTGCGTTTCCTTCTGTTTCTGTATTTCTGTCCTTTGTATGCGACGACTGCCTGTTCAGCGGTCTCGCATCGGTTTGTTGGACTGTCGAGCTTTTAAATGACATTTAAGAATAGAATAGACAATAGAAATGCTACTTAAGTATCAAGAAGAAATTGCCGTCACATTTATAAAAGGTGACTAAGAATATTTACACAAAACCCACATCGTTATCCTTTTGAAATTTTTGCAAAGCTTGCAGAGTGGAGATAAATTAAACTTAGATGATACGTGTCCAAACTGAGCATGTTGGGATGTACGACTTGAAGATTAATTCGTATTTATACAACGAGTATGATGAAAGATTATAGATGGAAGAGAATTGAGCTCTCTTCTTTAATGCAACCGCGCATGCGCACCAAGAGTGTACTAGGAAATTTAAGCTGAAGACACACAGTGTTGGTTTATTGATGTGTTGAGATATGGCAATACGTAATGCAATTCCGAATAGTTTTGTAAAAATAGACAAAGAAAAATTGTATTTTTGGTAGTTTTTATAGTAATGTCTAGATTTATAATCTGCAGATATTTGCTAAACGTGTTGTTTATTTTTATTATTAATGCGTACAAAAATCGTTACATTTAGTTTTGTCTGATGAGTTAACAACGTGGTGAAATCCGTTTTGTAGTGCCATCTGTCGGTATGTTTGTACGTCATGAAACTGAGCAATTATTTTTTAATTTCGTTCTTACATAAAAAAGAATATTGTTTTTTATATTCAATATAAACAATTTAGTTTATAATGTAGACTTGGGTGTCCAATTTGTTAATCTAACGACACCAACTTTCCTCTTTTGTTCAATTTAATTCCAGCGTGTCTATTTTAGAGTTTGAAAATCCTATTACAATGATTGCTTTCTTACTTCTTGCTTTGATATTAAATATTCTAAATGTAAACTCATCTTATTTTCTTCTCATGTTTATAATTGTCCGTTCATTTTATAGTGTATAACGTGATATAAACATTATATGCTTTGCTGCTGTATGTAAGAAACCAACAAATTGTGTGAATAAAGCACATGCAAGGCACACTAAAAACTAAACCAAACAAGACAGTTTGACAACTGGAATATTTCGTCTGGTACTAGTCTGCTGCTAAATTTTGGCAAGCGTGCCAACTTATCGCTAGTGTTGATTAAGTAAAAACTGTGAAATTTCAAATTTATCTTAGATGCCTTACAAAATAACAAGGCAAACCACCATTAAGTAGAAATATATAAAGTACTCACTACATCTCAAAATACAGGAAGAAGATTTCGACAGAGCTCTCAAGACAACTCAACCTAAGTCGTAGTAATATGATAAAATTAATAATTTTTTAAGGGTTAGGGACAAGTTACGTCATTAGTGCGTCATAAGCACAAATGTAATTATATCATTTTTTTGTGCACACTGAGGCGAGATTTATGGATGAGTTCATAGTAAAGTTCTTAGCTGAAGCTTAGTCTGGACTGAAACAAGAATGGCTTGGGTTTTGTCAGCAAGGTCTTTTACATGGTTAGGTTAGGTTAGGTTCGGCTAGGTTAGGTTGGGTTAGGTTAGGTTGGGTTAGGTTAGATTAGGTTAGGTTAGGCATAATTGTATCTTATCCCAACAGACATTTTTTAATGTTTAATGCACATGGATAATTATTAAATAATCTTTGCTCATTTATGTAATATAACTTTGTGATTTAGTAAAATCTGCATTTTGATTATAGAACTATGCTATACTAGATTCATATACTAGAAAATGTAAACATTAGCAAATGGTAAATTTAACCATGAGAACTGAGTTATGTTAGATAATAAATGAAATGTAATTGCGGAACTGTTTCTACAACGAGTAATTGAAAATAAGCCAAAAATTAAATTCAAACAGTTGTGGTTTTTGATTTCTTCATTAAGGTGCAACCTAGGAAACATAATAATTTAATTTATCTTCGGTATTAATTGAAATTAAAATTTGTAATTGTAAATCAATATTTAGTATTGTCTCATATCTAATCTGTAAAAAACATTAATTGTTGTTTTTTGTGGATTTTATTTGAAAAATTGTTTATGTAATGTACCACTTTTTGTCAATTTCCTACTCACGCCTCTTTCAACGTAACCTAACTTAACCTAACCTAATCCTCCATCCTACAAAACACTCCTTTAACCTATAAAAATTCATTTATCTGCTTATTCCAACATGTGCTATTACATAAACTGCCCAATTAAAGCATCAATTAATTGTTTGTAAATAAAAACAAATATTTTCGTAAAATTCCTATCCATCCATTACTCCAATTTTCTATTTTGTCCTTTCACAAGACTAGAAGATGATATCTATGATAGTGTTGAGTATATTATAAATCAGCCAAATATACCACACAAACCACTATCCATAATCCTCATGCGACCTATTGGAACACATCAAAACAAAGCTACCTTATCTTGGACTCTATTTTCCACTCTCCCATCGTCATACTATTTGCTGGCACTAGCTATATTTGTGCAAGTTGCACTCCGCCTCTAGTGCATGCCTCTGTTTGAAGCATTTGTATGTAGCGTGCGAAATCTGTGAATCCGCGTAAAATGCGCACATTTTCCGAAACGAGCCGCATCAGAGAGAATCTTGTCGTCGGCGCGCGTTTAACGGCTCGTTGCGTGCTCGCATTACGAAACGCGGGCATTCCATCATCGTTGGCGTTCAGTCTTTCATCTCGTGCCCACAGCCACATCGACACATCATCCATGCTAATATACTGCTGAAGCTAAGGAAATACACATATGTACGTCGTAAATATACATTTGGATGAAAGCATTCAAATGCTCGACACTATATTAATGTTGGCAGCGCCATGGAGCGAAAAGCATAATGTGTGATGTTGGGTCATAATCATGTAGTTTTCTGTGTTTAACAAGATGGTGGATTGATTGGCTACAGAAGGAAAACATGTGAACCAATGTAACCAGTGTTGGCTAATATAAATAGAAAATGACAACTCAAATCCTCTTTTTATGCAATAAACTCTACAATTATTGAATGTATCGATTTCAAATTGATTAGGTTTTATGAAGATTATATTGTAGAAAATTTGGCAAAAAAAATATTTGCGAAAACGTAATTTGTTTCGAAGATATTGCACATTATTGATGTTGAGATGCGCTTCTAGCGACTATGACACGCACAATTGAAATGTGCGCCATCTTGCGGCAAATAGTCTCTTTACATTCAATTTTGATTTCCATCGTTTTTCCATTTGTTTTCCATTCTTTGCTTGGTTTTGTACGCGCTGCACGATAATCATCTCTAATCGCCGTTTCACTTTATTAAAATGCGCGTTACGATGTACTTTTCACGCAGACCTGTGAGTTTTGAGCTGGATGTGTGTTTATCGAAGATTCGACATTCGTTTATAGCTTGCAACCTAACCTCACACGCACGCAGCACAAGGATTCTCTGCTCGGGCAGAAAGAGGAGGCAGGCAAGGACGAAGACTGAATGTGCTAAACCGCCATCACGGGGTTGAAGAGACGTAGGCGCATCGACCGAGCCTCAACCCTGAGCTTACCATGTTGTTGAAGTAGACAAAAAAAAAACACATTTTAAGATGATTGCTATACAGGAATGAAAAATAGTTAAAAATGAAAGTATTTAAGGAGAAAATATTGATATAATATCGAACTAACTTGACTTTTTCTAATTAAGTTTTTCAATTAACGTAAACTTAACGTATTTTAAGTTGTGATGACATCATTAATAGTTCTAAAGTGCCTTCATAATAAAGATTGCATATTTTGTTCGTTATAAGTTTTGATGAGAACAAATGGGTTCGCTCTATTAATACAATTTCCAACGCCCTCTAGCGCCGTCTAGGTGCTTCCCTTTAGACCACTGTTATAGGTTAAAATTCATCACCTATGATAAACTATAGAATGAGAAATTGCTGCAATATTTTACAAATAGGTATCTATTTAGAATGAAGAAAAATATATCGCTTTTTTCTTTAGTTGTTGTTGCCGCTGTTATTGATAAAATAGTATTCCAATTTAATTTGTGGTGCTTCAATTAATTCCGTTGAGGTATCTTCATAAATTGCAGAAAAATTAAACTTACATCTTCAATGTGTGTGAAGTTATGAGGAAACTATGATAAAAACAATTTTCCTTGTGTTGCCATCTATTGCCTTGCTTTTACATTACTGTAATAATGATTGAATTGTTAACAAACTTTGTTAACAAGAGCAACGGTCTTATGTCTCTAGAATTTTAGTGGTAATCCACATCCAAACTAACATATTCATTTGATTTAATCACACGATGACAATTCTAATTTCACACAGAACCTCCATAATGTTTGATACGACAAGTCAGAATCATTTTTTTATGCAAAAAATTCAATAATTATTGAATGTATTAAGTTGAAATTTACTTGCTTCTGTATAGTGTTTATTATAAGAACTTCACCAAGTTTGTTGAAACTTAATTTTTTTTTAAGTTATTACACTTAAAAAGATAAGTCGCTATTGGTATTATCGCCACTCTTGGCAATTCTATTCTCAAACCTATCCGACTTGCATGCATAATTGAAATGTGCGCCATCTCGACGCAAGTAGCCGGATTACAATCAATTGCTCTCTTCAGTTTTCCTATTTGGTATAATAGCAAATTGCCTCTTAACTATTTTCAATTTTTAAAAAAAATTTACATCCATTTCTTCTTTCTTAGTGTAGTAAGAGCACAATTTCTAGTCTGTGTTTGACTTTACTAAAAAGCAGAAAACTATAACATTCTTTCTTTGCCCTGCCATCTATTGCTTGGCCCTTACACCATTGTTACCAGGATTTAACTTTATCAACTTGTGTTAACAAGTGCATACAACTTAAATAGTGTTTACAGAATTTCTACTTTAGCAGTAGTATCCGCACTCAAAATTAAATACTCGTTTGATTTATTCATAACACTAACACATCCACATGGTAAAAATGCTCTGATTACACCCTAAGCTTCCATCATGATAAAGATAGTAGGTAGATAACGCTCCCGACTGATAACATGTGTTATTATTACACGGTATTGCTGCAAGTGAAAATTTTATGTTTGAATAGAGAGTACGTTATTAACTCATCAGCGGTACCAAAACAATAAACCTGCGCATGCGCAATTGCACGTGGAGTCGGTAAAATGCAGGAAATGTTGCGAGCAGATATTCTAGAAGAGTTGAATGAATGGGTGTAGGTACATTTTGATCAATCAATGTATTGATGAGTATTTGTGTTTTACCTCTATATGCCTGTTAGTCATTAACGCTCAATCAAACACACGCAACCTGCTCGTATGTCACCTGATTCGATTTGCATTTCGTGCAGGTCAGTAGAAAAAAGGCGACGAAAGTAAAACGCACTGTAATTGAATATTTCAATACAGTAAAGTTTATCTGATTTTAATTTCAAATTGAATTTGAGTTTTACATCTAGCCATTTCGACATTGCGACACCACTTAGAATAAGACTGGTAATCCTCTAATTACAAATAAATGCCAACAGATTTTATTATTCCATATACCATTAATCCAAATTATCCTATGCCGCCGCAGAGTCCATTAACTAATTGGCATTCTGTATAAATACATTCTTCAGCACGACCGATATATGCAGGGCATTGGCGGCGTGTCACACAATCTCTTCAAGCTGCATTAACGCGTTACACACGAGTACAGTGAGCAATTCCAATTTTCGATGCATGTTGCCTTTCGACAAGATATTATTGTCGCAAGCGTGTGCCATGACGTAAGCGCCACGGAGGCAGACGTTTGTGTTGCTAATTATAACCGAAAACGTCGCCGCCAGCCAACGGGAGCGGAGAGGGCTCGTGGATGAGCGTGAAAATGCTCAAGGTAGATTCCAGATGAAGTGACGACATGTGCAGATCAAAGAATCAATAAAGGTGTGGGCAAAATTTAACATATATGCTGACATGTGCCACAAATTTGGCAGTTCACAATAAGTGCTCAATAGATAAACAATATTTTAATCAAATTTATATCTTCTACAAAACAACAACAACTTTTCGAGTTTCTGATGATACGGCAGGCTTATTCGTTTTGTATTGGTTGGTTGCTGTGGCTTTATTGACTTCAACTACTTTTCTGAATAAAACGATTTTTTTAGGTTGCCTTTTCTTTAGACACTTACCCAAAGTAACTATTTCCTGAGAAATTTCCTTAAAATTTCAGAAATTTTACGAATCTTAGACGTATTAATCATACCATTTAGGATACGTTAGGTTAGGTTAGGTTAAGTTAGACATGCGCAAAATTTAGGTTGTGGATTGCGATATACAAAAATTTCAACATTTAGTATCTTAAAGTGATTTTTTTAAACCTGATTATTATAAGCCTTGAAGTTGTCGTGTAATATTGGTTGCCTAACATTAACTTAAATAACATTCCCTATACATCCCTCCCTCCCTCCATTACATTTAATGTACCTGTTTGCTAATAGATTACACATGTATATTCTTCACTACACGTGCCATTTCTTTCACTTATTTATTGCCCACAATCATTAGTTTACACCACTTCTTTTAGTGAATATAAATAACCCAATAAGCACTTTTTGCTTGTTTGATTCTCGATTACGCAAGATATTAATGCGTTCGAGTCTGTGCTCGCGTATTGGCTAATTAGTCATGACACTAATCGCGCGATCAACATGCGCAGGCGGCGGCGATCACCAGTAGACACGAAGGCTGCACGGCGACGGCGTTTATCACTCACCTCGCTTGTGTGTACAGCAACGCGTGTATTATTCACGACATGGTGCATGTGGTTGCATACAATTAACAACCAGCTGGAAAATCATAAAGCTGTGGAAAAACGCGTTAATTATGATTGGACATTAGTATTTTATTAGTTACCAAGGGGTAATTTGCCATGCTGATAAGGTAATAAAATTCAGTTGGTAGGTTGAATTAACTATGTGTATAGTGGGACATGCAGATAGTTGAAAGTTTTAGACAACATTTATGTAGAATTGAAATGATCTGTCATTTTTGTTGATGAGTACTCTCTCCTCGCAGCAAAGAACATAATTATTTATAGCGCCATCTCATAACCGGCGATAAAACTATTTGCGCACCAAAACGCCCTCTATCCAAAGAAACCTTAACACGTGGTGCTATTGTGTATGGGCTTCATTACAATCAATTATTACATTTCTATTGTAAATTTGCTTTTATAACTCAATAGTTGTTTCTGCAAATGATTTTCTTGCGAAAAAAGTTTTGATCTTAAAAGATGAGATAGCTAGACTACTATTCAATAAAAATATTGATTTATTATTATTATTATTTACTACCCATATGACATATGGTATCGGCATTCTTCTAGACGACCGCACCATAATCGCACAAATCACAAACATTTCCAGTCACGCTCCTGCCACTTTTCTACGTTTCCTCAATCACTCTCAGAGTTTAACTCAAAGCCAACGTATGCGACTGGCACATTTCCGGTTGTCACTCACTTCCTCACCAACTACCCTTTCCCTCTCTCCGCTTGCCCTAGACCCATACCATTTATAAGGCTTGGCTCTCTCTCAAATCCTTCTTTTAAATCTTTGCATAAAAATGTTTAGGTGTCGCTTTGCTCTGAATGCCGGAAGTGATGCAAATTGATGCTACACGTGCCGACACTATTCAATTACAAATCACGTCTGGCAGCATTGAAAAATGTATTCAGAATACACTCCAAAACCAATTTAAGCAAGTAACCGAAAGATGGAGGAAAAAAGAAGTTGTTGTGATTTATATTGAGAGAAGAAGGAGTTCTGGACTGTATAAAGGAAACAAATTACTTGCTATACAATAAGCCAGGGACATGTACAACGTGCGCAATCATTTCCGGTTTTGTGCATTTCAGCTGACTGCTGCGCTGTTTGTTTTTCGGTTTGTGTTGCTGGATTTTGTGCGTCGTGTCTAGCAATCTTCAATTCCGGCGATTTCTCCAAGGACAAACAAACCAACCAATTAAAGCGCGTTACATTCACAAGCCGGAAACTAATTATAACTTAATTTCCAACTATGAAATTTCAACCACCACTACCACCACACTTTAAATCTTTCAACACTCGAATTTGTCATTAGTACGCCGGCAAATATTAATCTAGCGCAAGCTGACATCGGGCGTGTAAATAAATACACTTTACAATAAATCCTGGATATTTCTCCATAAAGCAATTTCAGCCCTATTCATTTTCAATCCGCCTCAAATCAACTCTCATCAAACTAGAATCAAGCCGGCGGTTGAGGACCTTGCCACCACCACCAGCAGACCACTTTTAGAAATTAGGATAGTTTCAAATTTTCTCATCCGCACACTCATGTGCGCACAACTTTCTTGACGTGAAGCACATTTAATTGGTACAAAACGCGACGTGGTTAGTGGTAGAGAGCGGAAGCGGAAGTGGCGCATAATGCAGGCGACTACCAGTGAAGCACTGGTTGTACGTGAAGGTGGCATACATAGCAGCACTATATAGTTTCTAACCACCAGCGCTGGTTTGTGGATGGTGGATGTATACCGGACGACCGGCTCGAACGCGTCTGCTTGGAGCAACGGTAAATGAACTTGTTTCATGATTCATTATCTTTGGTCAGTCCGGAACAGACCGCCGACTAATAACTACACCGCGCAACAAAATCATCCCCTGGACAAACAAGCCCCTGGCAGCTGGAACATTATGTGCAATTGCGTCCGTGCAAACAACAACTATTAACTTTTTACTCCGGCTTACCGGTTAATTAAAGCAGTTGGCTGGTATTCGTGCATAAAAACACGCAGTGGTTACTTTCAGTTTCTTGCAGTAACAATCAATAAACTAGCCGGACGTAAACATTTACGTTAAGAGATAAAATTTAATTATATGCCTCATTTTTTCTTTGCTTTCTTTTTGTTGCAAGAATAAGGGTATGTAGCACGTACGACGTGCACACGTGGCTATGTAACGTGTAATGCAATTAAATATCCTTCTTAGGAAAAAAATTGTATTAGTCATCAGCTCTAAACTCGCTTCACACTGGATCCCCCATTGGATGATAGCAGGAGGAAACCAAAACAAAAGAAAAAAAAAACAAGCAACATCCAAATTAACAAAAAATGCTAGCGCTTTTCAAACAAACGAATTGCAAAAAACTACCTTCTGATAGACGTCAAATAAGAGTTTCGTTTGTCCAGCGATAAAAACAGCCGCGCACGTACAACAGGAATTACTTTATCTGCCCATATCTTCTCGTTTCGATGGGAAGCGCAATTCCAACAACCCTTGCTCACCCATTCAAGCTTATTCTACTCTTGAACCACCCTTGTGGTCTTATCGCTGTTCCGCATGTCCGAATGCGAGACGTGTTTCGCGTGCGGTGGAAATTTCTACCTACGAATTTCAAGCTACCGAGAAAACGCATTCACGGTGCTATTTAAAAAAAAAACTATCTTTACTTTGACAATTGCTTTCACAAATTTACCCTCGCACCAATAAATATCATAGATTATTTTAAAACATTTCCCCTATTTAATCTGTTATCAGTTGCATCAGTATTATCTTGTGGAATATTTTAGAAGTTTGGATGTTAAATGTGCACATATGCATTATGTATCTTCAGACCAAATCGTAAAGTTTCCCAACCGCGGCGGAAATATGCGATACGTGGCAACGCACATCGCACATAAATTCCGAAAATTTCCACCCCCCCAAGCGGCTGAGTTGTGGAAGGAAAAACATCTTTAGCATATTTTCGAGTGATTTAAAGTATGCCTTGAACCTCGGCGCATATACGGATAACCCACCCTACATTGGGTGTGATAACAAGCGTGTGCTGGTTAGCGGACGGGGAGTATGACATGGATGCGAACACATTGTATATGAATGCGTTAGGCAAGCCTTTCAACAATGAAAACTCCTTGGAGGCTATATACAATACGCCAACACACACGCACGCCCTATTCTGAGATTTCACCTTCTGTGCTGTTCGCGGGGGGTTCGGCTTGAAAAGGAGCGTCAAGTACAAAAAGCAAGATTCATGCACCCTTGAAAACCGTCCATCACTGCAGTCGACAACATGCCACAGCTTCGCTTTGACCGGAACCACATACACAATGGATATTTCTAAAAACGGTTTTCAATGAAGAAGAAATCCTTTCCTTATTAATATAGAAAACTCAGAGGCATATTTAATAGTAAGAGATTAACTAATGTAATTACTTTGGGAATCCAAGGTGTGTTTATTAGTTAGTACCTTTCAAAGACCATATGCAAAAGGATGAATGAAACTTCTACATTGAACTACCCACAACTTTCCTATTCAGATGCCAATCTGTGTAAATTCTACTACAGCAAACTCCAAACTAATTAAAGATGATAAGTGTGCCCTAAAATTACTATTTCCAATGACCTTTCCACATTTCCTTATCTCTTTGTATGTGGCTTGTTGAGTCCTTGAATGTGTCCATTGCCCTGATTATTTTTGGTCTTGGTCTTGGACATTATGCCACCCTCAAAACTTTTCACAACCATCAAGGCTAAAAATTATTGCATGATATTTCAAGGGTGGGCAAGATGAGTAGAGTCGGAGGCTGGGAGATGAAGCAAGCACCGGGGACGTCGACCGCACAACTTGGTGGATGATGCGGAACTTTCCAAGTCGAACAACCCAAGCATACTACCCTTCTTGTCAGGAGAGTATCAAAATAAAAGAAATAACCTAGTTGCAAGAACATCAAAAATGCAACATGATGTCTATCCTTGAATTAACCAACTATCTAGAAATGCATCTACATTGTGTTTGAGAAGTATTCTGCTTTTTAAGGTGACACAATATATGACATGTGCTTAGCGAATATTACCCAAAAATATATATAGAGCTTCCCACGGGAACAATAATCGTGCGCTGACTGTGTAAAATATTAATAATGCCTTCCACAGAGCCGTATCAAAAGAAATTTCTTTAACGTTTAGGCCTAGATGGGTGCCATCTAAATCCAGTCCTTAATTTATTTTTTAATAACGTTTTTCCCTTCATTTTGTGGGGACGTGTAAACATGCCTCGTAAAAATCCTCCCCGAGCGACGCAAAACACACCCTCTGCGTCATGGGGGCAGTTTTTGTTATCAAGAGCACCGTCCGCACGCGCGTTAATTAATTTGATATTTTTTCACGTCGACATGCGATGCAATCAGCATTCAGTCAACGTACTCGGTGAAAAACCAACAATGCAGGAGGCATTATTTCTGCTTTTTCAGTAAATGTGATTTAGAATTATATTAGTTAGGTTAGGTCCATTTTACTCTGCGTTTAGCAATTATAGCTGAAGTGTGATGCTAGTTTTTGGGTTTAACCAACGCTCCCAGCTGTTATCTAATCATCTTATCACAATCTAGCTCTAATGTGTAAACACAAGGGTACTCAGTGCGTTTGGGCGTTGTAATCACGTAATCGAAACGTGAGTAAAAATGAGCCACTGGCAAACAAACGAGGTTCGTGGTTCAATAACGAATATGACTTAACCACTAACCTACTCTAGCATCTTTACTTCTCCTCAAGTCCTCAAACAATACATAATCATATTTTTCAACTAGCAGCAAGTGTGGTACCTAAAAATACTAAATACATAATTATAGACAAGCAGGTCTGTAATTGCCATTTATTTGATTTCCATTTAAAAAGTCATTATATTGTTTGCACTTGGCTTAAATTCTAAACTGCAAGCCAGTAATGTTGGCTATTAGAAAGATATTGAGGTAAATAGGTATATTCTATTGACTCTTACTTGGTTGTTTGTGTTTGCTTAAGATACGGATGAACTCGATTGGCGTTGCTGTCAAGCCCTGACGATGTGGGACTGACAGCATGCGTCGTAGCGCCCGGCGACAGCTTGCCGGCGAGCGTGTCCAGCGAGTTGAGCATGGTGCTAGTGCTGGTGGTCGTCCTGCTCAGCTGGCGGATACACAAGTTGAGCGTCACCGAAATGGTGGCAATTTTAATTGCAGCTATCACTATCAGTATCAACACCACTTCCCTATTGCGATTGCTAACACCACCAATAGTCGCACCACTAGTACCACTTAAGTCCCACTATGATCCCGAGAAATATTTTCCTTCCAAATGTCGCACGTGTCCACTCTTCGCACCTCACTTTGCAACTAAATACTCAGCGCACGCAGCGCATCGCTGGTGGAAGCTGTTATCTTATCTCGCCGCACTCACCAGCACATTTCGCCAGTCTCCTTAGTGGTGACTTAGTGGTGAATGGCAACGCTGCACTCATGCACACGTTGCCAACGCGCACAGTCCGAGGCAAACGCGCGGTGCGTCAGTCAGGAGCGTTTCCAGGATCTAACGAGGAGGTGCATATCTAGGATACGTATGTGGACACGTGCGCGAAGAATTGTTGGATCCAAAAAGATGAAATGGCAACAAGTATTTGTGTGAGGTTATCTCAAAAGTGGACTGGGAGAGAATTGAGCAGTTTTTGGTTGAGGTTATGTAAGTAGTAAAATTACTATAGTTTGCAAACAACAAGTGGGTGAACACACTTTTCTGCACTTTGCACTGTTATCACACGGGTTAATATTGAGCCTGAAAAAAGCACATAGAGACGAAATGAAAGTAATATTTGCCCTTAAAATGTAGTTCTCTTATGATTAAAAACCTTTCTTGGCATGTGGATGCGTGAAATGTTTTTTTTTTTTTGCATTTTATTTCCTAGATCCTTATGTAATTCTTGAAATTTATTTTTCCACCAATGCGGTTTATATTACCGCATCTTACTGGACATTCCCATCCACGTGGCATTGCAAAAGTTGTTAATCATTTTCCTGATCCAACGGCATTAGCAGTGTTGGCTAAATTAAAATTAATTTGTTGTGAGCACAAATTTTCCATTGGAATAAAATGAAATAAAATACTATGGCAAGTAATAAAAGTAAAAGAAAATAAATTTGTCGCACAAAAGCAGAACACACGTCACGTTTCGAGACGGGACAGGAGCACAGCACACAAAGTAAAACAGCTTTCCGCTAGCGCTTGTTTGGTTTTTCCTCTGCTATAAATCCACATTCCACCACTTGTAACTTCTCATTTTATGTTTTACGGTTTTCTGGATTTAAGTCTTCTGCGTCTTTTGACTGTGGCTGTACTGACATACATGTACTGGAATGCTCTATAATATCACAACAACATGTCTTATTATCCTCGGCCGATTGTACAAAGTATCTACTACTCAATTGCCGGTTTACATTTTAACATTCGCTCTTTGTAAATGCTGTAATCAATGTGACTATTCCATCCTGACCCGTCGCGTCACTTGACAGTCCTGCATTTAGCCACCGCTGCCACCGGCGATCACAAGGCAAGAGCAAAATTGCGCGATTCAAATAGAATAGTCGCCCGGTAGTCTGGGCTGGCACATACCGACACCGGCTGCCGCTGCCGCTGCACTGGCGCGTAATCGGCAGGCGTCGCGACGCGCGGCGATGCTTGCGCCGCTGCCGTACCGGCGCATGTGCATGCTGCCGGCGGCGGCGGCAGCAGCTCAAATGTATGCGACGTGCCTACTTCCACCTCAGACGCTCCGTGGAGCTCGTATTGAAGAAGGAGACACGCAGAGTATCAAGCGTCCACCGCCAAACGACGTGCGACATGCGATGCACACGAATACTAATGGGGACACGACTGAGGGGGCGACTGCAGCCGCCACAACGAGTGCGGCGGCGACGTGAGCCACTCTTGCCACTCGTGCACTGGCGTTCACTACTTCAGGTGGTCGCTGACTGAGTCTTGCGTGCGTTGTGCGAAACGAGACGAGGGATGAAGCGCACAAAGCAAGTGAAAGCCGGTATAAAGAAGAGAGTGCACTCTTGCCTTTCTCTCTTGCGCTGGGTATGGGTTTGGAGAAATGTGCAGAATGTCATGATCGACGAAAATGACAACAAAAGCTTTTTTTGCTTGCGAAAAGGAAGGAAATAATAAGGAATTGACGAAGAAGGAAGAAAGGATGTTAAATATATAATAAATGATTAAGTTAGTTGATTGACCAATTTAATTTTTTTTGCGAGATAAGTAACGAGATAAGTTGAAAGTAAACTAGTGGCTCCATCTCTAGTCTGTACTCTTAACAATCTGTACATTTTCTTGTTTTTATGCAACCCAAACAGTTTATATTCATGTGTTGCTTCAAAAAAGAATTCCCTCACCGAGTACAATACCGAATGTTTGGTACCTTCCACCTCAAACGAAACTATTCACCTCAATTTCTCCTCAACCACATGTGGCACCAAAAAGAAGCAAACGCAGAAAATGGCCGAATAAAATCAAATAGAAAAGCACCCTACGCACCATGGATATTTCATGCATTTATTTCATTCCTCTAACAACAACACTGTGCTTTTTTTCCTGCTTCTCGTATTGCGCCTTGTGTTGATGGAAACCAGGACGATACGTTGGTTACATCCATAGGTGTGAATTTTCCGGATCTTGACAAGATTTATGGATGCAAAGTAATAAGATTAATGATTCTTGTGATTGATATAAACTGCAAAATCAGGTAGATTTAATATTGGAAAAGAAAGAAGAAAACTGCTTGAATTAAATTATACCTAATTTGTTAAGTAAAAAATAATGAGAAGTAATGAAAATGTTTGCATATCAATCCTTCAATTTGTTCGATCATTTTGTAACACGTCTGATGTTTGTGGTAACATACTGCAAACACAAGAAGTAGAGCGTAGATAATATCCTGCTGGTGGTAGTTGCGAGTGAAGAAAATCAAAGAAAAAAAGAAGGAAAAAGAGTTGCTCGGTCAGAGCAGAGGCCCTGGAGATTGCACGACTGATTCGCCAGTGTCGGCTCATCCTTCATGCCGGCACGTACAAAGGTCGTGTCGGTGAGATTTCCGCATGACTTTAGTTCCTGCACATTTGGCATGCGAATTTTTCAACAAGAAGAAAACGAATCAAGAATTAGATGTAAATAGCACAAGCACCAGATTTAATTCACATTCGCAGAGTATTTCAATAAAAGCTTCATTTTATATGGCTCTCTAAAATTAAAGGCAGACAAACTTTGTTTATTACATGAGTTAAAAGTGCTTTTTCTTCAAGGAATTTATTATTTTCTCCACAGTCCAAAACGTACTAAAAGGACTTTATTAATGTGTGTGGCAAGTGTGAGACAAATAAAACTACATACAACAGGACGCAGCTAAATCACACAAGGTTCCAGAGAAAACTTCCGGGAAAAATATAATGCAGATGTCAATTTTCCACATTAATCTAATAACATACACAAATTGCATTTATTCCTCTAGAAGGATTCTCCATGTTTGTTGCAAAGATCTTATCATGATGGTCCTGGAACGAAAACTCCACCGACCCACCAGAAATTGCAACTAACGTATCAGCGCAGACCTATCTGAATAGATATCATGTTGCGAGGATTGCCGGACAGAAGGACGAATAGGACCTCCAGTCTGAAATAAGGCCGTTTCCAATTTAAATCCTTTGGATGCAAGCTTTCAAGCGCCCGGCAATGGATACAATAGATAAGTGGATACAGAATCCACGACAAGACGCAATAACTTCCTCAGACTGGCGTTATCCTGAAGGATAACTACAACTATTATTGTTATATTTCTTTCTTTATCCAGGAATTGGAGACAAAAATTATTGGCGATTTAATTCTTAGTGGAACTATTAATACCAAAAGATATTTATGACTCAACAACCTAACCCTACTTTCAATTGTCGTGAAGCAAGATTTGCGTTTTGCGTTAAACGATTTTTGGGAATATTTTTTGCAGAAAATGAATTTATTGTGACCCATTTATCATCCATCGCACCATTTCTTCTAAACATTACTACTCTTTGGCAAAGAAAGAGAAAAGTGTGAAGTCAAGATAGACCAGAAAGAGATATCCTCGGATGAGGAAAACGTGCTAGAGGGTAAAATCGGAGAAATTCATGGCGCCGACAAAACTAACCTAAAACTTGCGCCCACGATGATTTAGATGTCCGCGTTAAAGTGCCTAGGAAACTTTGAGAGTTCCCAGCAACTATTTAAGAACATTCCAACGTGTACTCCACACCCCAAATTTAGATTCCATTCTAATCTATCTAGCAAATCAGTGATATATTGATTTAATCCTTGCACAATCTTATATTACTTTTCATATTACATTCAACGTGTACAAGGTTAAAAGCTTCATATGCAACTATGGTGGTTGTTTCCCAACATCTTTTGCTTCCTAAATGTTAATTTAACTTATAGCTGGGGTATTAACAAGATTTCCAAAACACGCCCGTTGCATATGAAATCCTTTCACGTGCTTTAAGAAGTTGGCTGTCGTCGCCACTGTCGTGTGTTAATATGGAGCTGAGGTTCTTCGGGCACATGGGGACGGAAAGGGGCGCACTTAGCGAGATTAAGTGGGAATCCAACAGCGCAAATTCAAACGCGTCTAAACATGCTCATATGGAGTGAGTTCTCTGTCGAATCCAGCAGGATGCTTTACTAAAGAGCATGTAGGGATGTGATCTAAACAATCTTACCTATCAGGTGTATAAAGCGACGCAATATATACTCTAGTGCAAACAATGTGCATCTCTGGATGCACCTCAAATTCAAAAATGAGGTTATGAAAGATAATATTATTCTAGTTTCCAGCAGCGTGCAAGTCCCATCGTCTTTAGACCGAAATTTATTGCACTCCTTTAGAACCTCCTAGCTGGCAGGTTATATGATCTGCCTGAAGATCATAGATGTAAGGATTGTCCTTGTTGGAGCGCTTAGCACAGCGCATGGTTCCAGTATGATAATAAACAATCACTAATTGTACCCAATTCTACACCCACACACATTTCCCACCTCATGCAAGTTATCCCTGGAAAGTCCTGCAAAGTCCTGCTTCAAGTAAATAAAGTTAGTTTGCTCGCGCAAGTGCAGATTGTGGTGCATTTAATCCTGCGGCAAACTTTCAGTACCCTTATGCAATAATAACACATCCAAGACTAAATAGAGACGATAAAAGCGACATGGAAAACTTCAACAAGCAAACGACTCAACGAGTAGCGGAGGATTGTGCGTCCTAAAAGTTTTACACTTTATGTTACTGCGGACCACCATTATCACCATGTGGCTATATATATGCCAGTCGACAACAATTCCTCCAGCATGATGTATGTAGGAAAAATGAATAGCAAACTAAGAGAAGTGTGTATTTCCCTAATCTACGTCTGAAGGTGTTTTGTTGAAGCGTGAAAACTTAATTTAAACTTTAAGAATTATCCAAACTTGATTAAGGACTTGAGACGACTACGTTCTCAGTTTCAGTGTAATGTATAGTAGGAGTTGGATTTTAGAAAATTACAATCACCACATTAGAGCATGTCGTCATGTGTAGCACTTTGCGCAATTTTCTCAGCATGCTGTAGTATGTCTTTAATTTCCGCGAGCGACAATCGGTAGCGCAAACCAATCGATGCCTGCGACGACCAAAGCACAGACAAATCTCGTCTTTTCCGGTGGCTTCCGGTCTGTGCGCGCCGGTAACGCGCCAACTTTACCAACTCGCAAACTCGAGCTGTTGCAACTTTAGTACTGCATTGGACCAATTTCACTGCTACTGCTTGAGGGTGGCGACGGAGGGTGCGTTTTATAAATGCGATTTCGTTAATGAAGTCTCAGCAAACACATTCGAGGTAATAGCATCAGCGAAGAGTCTTTTTTAAGACCTCAACTAAACCATCTACGTACTGAGGGGGTGACTTGTGTTCTGACTTTTTTCATCGCAATGCAACCAACATGGGGACGTGTTTGTATTAGATGAGATATGAGTACTAATTTTTAACATTTCAAGGGATGCACCCTTGTGAACATGAGGGTGACGTCCAATGAAATGCAATTGGAATTTTAATGTTTTGATGTTGAAGCGTGATATGAATGGTAATTGGAGGCAATCAGGAGCATTTTATTAATCTCATTAATATTCTTCTTGTTTGCATGTGAGCATGATCAATATGCATTCGCATAACCCATAATTAGTCGATTTTAAAGCTAATTCTCGATGAGTGGAGGGATGGAAATTGCAATGCGGAACTAATTGCCACAGTAAATCACGGCTATTAGAAATTTGTCGAGCGGCGCAATCGCGAATCGAAGTCGCGGCTCAAGTGGATAAACTGAGTGAAGATCTGTTATAATTAGCATAATTGCGCAGCGTGTACGCCTAGGAATAGGTGGCAGAGGTGCCAAAAACGCCTTGTTGGTATTTAAGCACAAGAAAAATGGTTGTAGAGAATTTGGGTTGAGTAATAAAATAAACCAAAGTAAATGTGGTAGAATTATACAAAGTATCTATAGATTATATTGAAGTCATCATCAATGATATGGCGTTTTATTCTTGTTTTGTTTTGTTTTGTAATGTAGAATTGAGAGCGTTAATTGTTACCTATGACAGTCATACCCTGACACCGTATTTGACCTTCCAATACTGGCCGCCTGGTAGCTGGACCATTTGTTAGGGTGGTTGCAGACCTCTTATCGCTTTTCACTACAGTGCACAGAGGTGTTGGTAGGATTTGAACTGACGATCTGCCGACTAGTGTTGCCAAGTGTACTACCGAGGCGATTAGTATTGAATGCATAACAGACTTTGAAATGAAAATAGCAGAGAAGTAATTTTCACAAATATTACCTCACAATTTCGGCCGAATCTAATTCTGCATACAGTTTTTTTCAGAATCCTACGTACGATTTGTAACAATCATATATAAATAGAAACTAAAACATAAAACTGAATTGAAATTGAATTAACCTATTTATACAACACTTTTTAGCGTTTACCTCCTTAATAAACATCTTCAATTTGAGATTTTATGATACATAACCTTGCAGGAAAACCCATTTTAAAGATAACAACTCTTTCCACTTTTATTGTGTCTATTGTTGGCATCCAATTAAAAACAAAACAATTTACGTCATTGGATTTAAGAGAAAATTTTTGTATTATCTACTACATTTTAGACTAGGTTAACATTTTTCTTTCTATTTGCAAAACAGTAAGTACTAATTTTAAGTAAATATCACCCATTCCAATTTCCCACAAAATTTATTTTTGTTAGTCCGTACTTGTAAGCAAAGCTTTTTACAACGCATCCTTTTCTATTTGCCATCATCAATTCTTCATTCTCAACTTCCTATCCGACATTCGCGCTATTAAAAGGTCACTTGTACATGCTTGCTATGACGCACATGGGTTTTGACATTTCTGTCAAATGTCAGATGTCGCATGTCACATTGCAATTATATAACATCCCATTTGTATTCGCTCCGTATATAATTCAAATTCTTTGTCTTTTTTTTCACTGCAAGTATTATGCAGCTATTATTTATTTTAGTTTTATGCAGACAACATGAAAAGTTAATTATTAATTTTTATGGCCTTTTCGCCCACTTTTTATGACCGGATGACTCGACATTGACGTAAAAATCTCACCTTTATTCTCAGCTACCAACACCGGCTGTCGTACATCCGGGTTCAGGCAAAGGCAAATATTTAGTTTTCCACCACTCGTAAACCAGCTTGTTCTGTATTACTCTGCGTGGTGTGCAAAGGTGCTGCAAACGGGCTGTGCGCGGCATCATTAAATTTTTTTTTCATGGCGCTATAAAAAATTGTGCCTGTGATGGGCGAAATCGGTCATGAATATGAGGAATGAATGCTGACACCAAAGAGTAATAAAGAAATGAGTAATTAAATTTAAAATTAGGAAAATGGGAAAATATTGCCAGAAATATCTATATTCTTGCCTTTGCTAGCTGGATATTACCTAGCATATAAAATGTATATTGAGATCATTACATAACTTGTATTCAGACAATAAATATCAAATGGATAGTTTAGAGTTAACCTTATGTTCATATTATGGTTATTTGGCACGTTTGAAATTACCTTTATCATCGATATACTGTAAATGACAATATAAAAGTGAGAATAGCAGAAATGACGCATCAAATTGTAATTCAGCCCATAAAACATTAAAAAATAAATCATAAATACCGCATTCGATAAAACTAAATTATCTGAGTCATACATAGATGTTGAAGGTAGGACTATAATTTTCGAACGAAATTCATCAACAGTCTAGTATATAATTTTCCTCATCATTATCTTACCACCAGCCGGTTGCACCCTATGTAATCCCTACCTTCTATACTTGCACCCCTACAGTAAGCCATGTGCAAAACTTGGGGTGCATGAAATAGTAGCAATCTGAATACCATTCCAGCAGGAACACGCGCAGGAATAATGGACATATTCAAGTTGGATTTCAATCAAAAATGTTGCAATGCTAATTGGTGCTTTGTTGCTGACAACTATCAATTTTAGGAATTAATATTTTTTAATAATACATATGTTGGAGTATGATTGTTAACAGACATATTTTGAACTATCATAAATTACAAACATGTGCATGGTATGCTCAAACGAGGATTAAAATATAGACAAGGGTGGCCATACGATTAATTTTCTTTATATGGCCACCCTATTTTCTCCCAGAAGATATTATTAAATTATGTGTGGAGATTTTCCTAAACCACATTGAATTTCACCAATCTAACATTTGAAGTTATCAATTGCAAAGAAACTATTAAATGATGGTCAACTATCTTATATTTTTATTGTAATAGGTTAGGTTTTTAGGCCCAAAACATTATTAAGAATTAGAAGATTCAAAGTTGCATATGGCAAACAATGTGGAGACAAATTGTGTTGTGGATCCA
>JAODGC010027165.1:79512-91186 GCA_027574925.1 Ecitoglossa quadriceps | reverse complement strand
TTGTTTTGAGAACAAAAATTTGCATTTTTCATGAGTGAAAGTACAAATTTTTGTCTTGATTTTATAAATAATTTAAGACTAGTAGTATGGTTGATAAAACAGAATGATTTATACCATATCATTTACTCAATAATATTAATTCTATGAAATAAGGCAGTAAGTGAGTATGAGGGCAGCACAATGCAGACCCACTTTACTCCTAGTCAAGATCCAACACGTTTAGTTCTATACCCATCTCGTTTGTTTTGATCCGAAAACGTAAACAACACTCCTCACTGCTAACCACAATCCAGCCACGCCAATAGCAACCTCTTCAAGCAATCTATTCTTATCTGTGGGCTGTGTCACCAAAGATCTAATATGGACTACCAACAATGTCTACATACTTTTCCTACAATAATTACTAGAGTTGTAATTTAAATAACATTCTATAAGCAATTAATTTAATTTCTTAGAGTTTTCTAAAATGTTATCACAGGCATGGTAGGCATCATATCATATAATATATTTTAAAAAATAAAAAATTAACAATTTGAATCAGAAAATTTTGCGGCACTCTGATTGTTTTCATCTGGGTCAACAAAACCACCTTGTTGTTGACCTTGGATCCAAACGCACTAATTGAACCTCCTACCACCATGCATTCTCAGCTGCACTGCAAATTCACCGTGGCCCAATTATAATAGACGCTTTTATTTAATTATGTAAATGATTTCAAACTAGTAGTATGTTTTGTAAAGTACAATTAAAATTAATCCAAACAAATAAAGCAGTAAGTGAATATGGAAGCAGTACAATGCAGACCCACTTTACTCCTAGTCAAGATCCAACACGTTTAGTTCTATACCCATCTCATTTATTTTGATCCCAAAACGTAAGCAACACACCACACTACTGATCATCATACAGACCAACTTATCTATGATCACCAGAGCTGCAGCATTCACAACAGCACAGATACTGCCAATAGAATTTTGATTGTAGAATTTGAATTTTTGTTTTAATTAGATTTGAAACACAACCTATTGCCTTAATTATACACATAATATAAGAGTAGATAAGAATATGAAAGAATAAGGTGATTTATTTCTTGTCAGTTGCTCAATAATATTAATTTTCCGAAATATGGCAGTAACTGGGTATGAGGGCAGGACAACACAGACCCACTTTACTTAGACTAGAGTAAAGTGGGTCTGTGTTTTCCTGCCTGTTGTCAAAATCTTTGAGCAAGTCTAGATTTTAGGACTTCTTTATTATTTTGATCTTAATACGTAAACAATTTTTCCAACTGCTGGTCACAATCTAGCCATGCCAGGAAAATTTATTCTCACCTGCACTGCAGCGTCTACAGTAGCCCACTCAGTACTAGGATGATACACAATGTGCAACATATAAAAAGATTGGATTTTAAAGATGTTGGCATCAAATGAAAGACAATATGTCTATGCATGCACCATAATCTCTAACTTCTTTCTTCTTATGTAAATAAAAATAAACGTTATACGAACAAACTACAAATCTGCATTTTAATCAACGGTCGCCACCTTCTTAATCATGAGAGGATAGGTCTTTGTGGTCTACCATCACCATCAGGTGTAACTACAATAAAATAATACGCCAAAAACATATTACATACATAATTACTTTTAATAATCTGACATTTACACGATAATGATTGTGCTAACTGGTGATGATTGATACTAATTACCGGGACGTTCTAATGGCAAGGAACTTCTGCCCAATGTGGCGCACTCGGCGCGCACCAGATAATTCCCGTGCGCCACAATCCGACGGTGACTTGATGTGGCAATCCGAATTGCGACATTAACAATTTGCATCTAAATGTTGAATCCAACCGTCAATTAAGAATTGTAAAAGACTCATAAAAGCTTTCCTCGACTTTCCGCCACCATCACTACTCGCATTTGTCTATTCGCGATTGCGGCATGCGGCCGGGTTTATGCGTTCCATTTGCAGTAGAAAGAAATTTGTTAAAACAAAGGATTTGAAAGCATTAGGGCGAACGAGCCAACGACACTCTTGCATCGTTCTGCACTCGTGCTTCGAGAGTTCTCGCCGTAAAAAAACCTAATTCGCACGAGTTGTGAGTTTAATTAGGAAGCCGGCAAGCGACGAGTGTCCCATATATTGGACTAAACAGCGCCCAGCAATAGGACTTTGAAAACGACCGACTAATTTTACACGTCGCGCCGAAAAGAGAGCCGCCGGTAATACACACGGACGTCACAGATTTACTCTTCGGGAAACTGAAAACAGTGCTGCAATCAGCGGACGGATTAATGAAGATCACCGCTGGTGGGACAAAGTTGACTCCGGAAGCTTTTATTTGCTTTACAATGACCTACTAGAACCCATGGCTAGAAAGAGAAGATGACTACATGTATGCAACCAAGTATACACAATGTAAAATTAAGAAACAACAGCAAATGCTACCTATTTACTTCTACTGGATGAATTTTTTTGATCCTTTTGTCTGTTTCAATAACGAATATCAAAAGACTTCGTTGTAAAACTAAAGAATTGGATTCGGAATGTTTTAGTTTCTCTTAGTTCTCTCTGATCGCAATCTTCTGCATCATCTGCCTCAGTCAAGTTGAGGTTATGAGATTCGGGTCTATGCACAAAACAACTGCAGAAAAGCCTTGAGTAAAGTTGTGCTCTAGCCACAGCACCGCGATCCAAACACAATTAAGTTCCAGGAATCAGTACCCTCTGTACTCGGTTTCAGAGGTCGAGCAATCTCTTCTTTGGTCTTCGCGGGCACTGCGCAAACAAGCCCAAGTTGAAAACCCGCCCGCCGCCGGATGACAACCGGGATGGCAGCGCGGCGGCGACAGTCAAAGAGTGCACGAGCACACAATCACCCCGCAGAGCCGCCCTAAGCAGGCGCAAGATGCGCGAGGCGCTCGTCAGAGCGCACTAGTCGCGGTCGAGGGGGCAGAAAAAAAGTTGGCAACAAATTTAAATTTTATCTGAAAACTTTGTTCAACTTGCCGCGAGGCGTCCCGGCTACTTAGCCCATCGTGGGCTGATTTGTTATGCAGCTTCCTGCTGCATATGATTAGAGAGTGTAATTTCTTTTAATAATATTTATGAGCAAGCGGGGGGGCGAAAACAAACGAAACAAACAAAAGTACGACGACACGGGAGGAGGCCGTAAAAGTAACGAGAGTCCGGATAAAAGTTTCCCAGGCAAATTGGATTAGTTACGAAGAAAAGGAGATTGGATGGGATGTACTAACCTTACATAACGAAACACAACCTAACACTATATTACCTAAATATTTATTCATAATTCAGTGAGAAGCACACCAACTAAAATGTAATTTCAACCAAATGCTATAAAGTCAATACAAAAAAAATTCTTCTTTTAGGAAACCATGTTGCTTGCTTTTCCAAGTCCATTAAATCATTTTTAAATATTAGCAAATTTATAGCGTGTATTTTTTCACGGTGCTTTATTATAGCGCATTGTTACAACATAAAATTGCATTTGTTAATTAATTTTGTTCGCCCCCGCTGTTTGGTCCTGGTCACCGCTGGAAATATATTTAAAAAGGGAGTCAACATGCGGCCGGGTATACTTGAGGCATAAAAGATTTTTCACTGCGAATCCATGTACATCAAAAATTATCCCGTCACATAGGTATTGCGTGTGTGGGTGATGTTGTTATTAAATTTTTGTTTGTACGCTGCTCTCGGGAGAATCTCGCGAGCGAAACATTGCGTAACACGCTTGACAACATAAATTAAACACACAATAAAAACACTTGTATAATAGAATCATTAATTAAAAACGAGTCGCCGCAACAAAAGGACTCAATTAGCATTGAAGTTTTGTTTGCGGCAGCGACGGACGCAACGATGTCAAAATGGATATCAGCCTTTTTTAAAAAATATTATTTGATAATTGGTAACTAAATATGCAGAATGCAGAAGTTTTATTGCTCTTAACAAATATGTTTTACGCTTCTATTATGGTTTTACTTAATTATATTTGCGTAATTTTTAGACCAAAACTTATTTTGCTTTATTTGAAATACATGGCGTAACATAGGCAACCAAGTGTACTAAGTATGTCAAAATGGTTATCCTTTTTTTTTAATTATTTTTTAATTGGTAACTAAATGTACAGAATACAAGTTTTGTTGCTCTTAACAAATATGTTTTACGCTTTTATTATGCTTTTACTTAATTATATTCGCGTAGTATTTGGACCAAAGCTTATTTTGCTTTATTTGAAATACATGGCGTAACATAGGCAACCAAACTAATACGAAAAATATGAAAAACTCTATAAAAATAGAATACTCATAAAATGAACAACTTTTTTCTGATCCAGTCATATTCATTCCCTCCGTCAAGCAATAGAAAAGCTCGCAACGAATTTGTTTGTATGCCTGAAACTTTTCCAATTCCTTCAAAAACGGACTGCAATAATATGCGAAATAGTGCAATCTCGCGATCGCAGAAAAATAGCACATTAGAAAACAACAACTTTCGCAAAGTCGTAAATTCTCCACCCTTCGAATTACTTTATAGTCCGGTGGATGGAAAAACATCCTAGTTTCATCCAGACAACTTTACACACAATAAAATTCAACTCAAACTGCTTCTCACTTAAAAGCAGCGTAGGTTAGGGAATACTTCCCAAGATACAACCAGTGATATACCACAAAGCTCACCTACTTTTTAGTACTCCCTTATACATGAATAACCATCCGTCAGGAAGAACTCCAAATGTTTTAATTTGCCTGCGAAGAGACCAACAAATGATGAATAGGTTTCATCACAATTCTACCTCAAGTCATCTTAAGAAAAGTTGACATTTTCCCCTAGCTAGTAATACTAAAGTGAGCACAAATTCCTCCTCTCATTCCCTTATCAGCCCAATGTGACGTGGCATTGAAGGAAGCCCCCGTCAGTTGGCATCGAAGTTTGTCGTGCAATTCATCGACGATTTTATTTGTTCCCCGGTTGCCTACTTTCAACTTCCGGCAGTGCGTCGCTTGTTTGTAGATCATTATCTGCGCTATGTATTAAAAAGCGAAGCGCACGCGGACAAGAAGAATTTTCCGAGCATCCATCTCCTTGGAAAGTTGTTTTGCCACGATGATGAATTCAACTGTGTGTGTTTTCAGCAATTCGAAGCGCTTTTCATGCTTCACATGCATTTTCAATGCAGTGATGGATTTGCAGTAAATTGTATGCGGGCTTATTGGATAATTGCGGATGAAAATTTAAGGAAATTTATTGAGATATTCTTGGAACATCAAGCCATCTTGATAGTTGACATAGGCAACCACCAATACCTTGACGGAATGGAATTTATTCAATCTCAAGCGACATCAAGTAAACTACTCTAGTTCAATAGCATTAATTGTTGCAAAATACAACACACGCAAAAAGTACGCAAGAAGTTAATTATAGCAAAGCGGAAAACGTGGAAAACTTGCTAACTCCATCACAGGACAAATGAGCGCAAATCGAATTCGTTTGCGTATAGCTTTTGCTGATGCGCTCGCGGCGGAAATGTGAAAATGCGTGGAAAGTATTCGCGTTTAAATCCGCCGTCGACGCCGCCGCCGCTCGCGCCTCGACAGGCTAATTAGTGGCGGCGCGTCGTTGTCCTGACAGAAATTTGTCAGAGAATTGCGCGCGTGCCGCTCGAACGAAATTTGTCAGCGTAATTTAATTACGCCGCGATAAGTTTCGCCCGAAAGATAACAATTGGGACATTTGCATAAATTAGGCGACTGACGCACAGCTGTGCCCATTGCAACGCATCGCGCACGAATCTTTGAAGCGATAAAATGATGGAATTACGAATTTGCTGAAATTAAAAAGAAATTCGGAGATAAATGGAGCTGAGGCAATTTCACAAACATAAAGTTGAATACTTTTGGTGTATTTCATTAAATCTGTATTGGATAAAAGCTATAATGTAGTACAACTATGCAACCCAATGATGTTGTTAATTTGGTTAAATAACATTGGTTGAATATACTTTAAATCAAAAGAAATGTAAAGACAGATTGAAGGCATTTGGTATGAAATACATATATAATATAGCATATTAACTAATTCAATGTTTAATGTACTTTCCGTGCCTTTTTACAGAATTCTAATAACTTTTATAGTTATGGAGTAATCTCGGTTTTGATTACAAGTTAACCTAAAATTTTTGCCAACAAGTTGGTTTGACTTCTCTTCAATCATTAATTACTCAGCTACCATCAACTATTTTCCGTTTTTTCTTTCTTTGTTATAAAGCTATATTAATATACTTTGTCTCTGTTAAATATAAACTTATTAACCTGTAAATTACTATTTAATTTGTTACTTTCTTTGTAACAATCCGAATTGGAGCAAAAATCATTCTAACTTCACTTTCAAGGTTATTATCAGTGTAATTAGAAAAGTTTTTGACATTTTTTTAATATTAATAAATAAACGCAAAATAAATTTACATATTTATGTAATAAAATCGCCAAAACATTGCTTAATATAAGAAAATATGAGTAATTTTGATTAAAAATGAGAAAATTATCGATTTTAAGACAACATCGTATTTCGCAATCATGCAGCTGTAATAAATCAAATGATTCGCATTCATTTCTCATTGATTTCCTTCCATTGAGTAAAATTTCAGACACGCTAGCTTGTTTGCTGGAATGGAACTTATTATCCGACAAATTGATATTCATTTATTAACGCCTGTGGTGTGGCGCGAAGAAGGCGCATACAAACGAATCGATGAAATATTTATTCGCGCAGCGACGAATCCAATAACGAGCAACAGTCCAGTCGCTGCCGCCGTCGCCGCCGTCGACACAATGGGCTTATAAATGAGCGCCGATTCGTTGATCGCCTGCGTCCGTGGCTCGAATGTTTGTGGTTTTGTGCTCGCCTCGGCGTGGCGCGTATCTCGTATCACTTAATTAAAGCGATATTTCATTAAGTTATCGATGTTAGTTATGGCAGGACGGCGATGTTGCAGTTTGCTTTCAAAAGCAAGCAGCGAGAATGTTTCCGGCGGTACATCGATGTTGGCGCCGGTGGGAAAAAGGTAGACAAATCACATATGTTGTGATGTAATAAATATTAATAGAGAACGTTTGGGATTATAAATTGGTCATAATTTAAGAGGATAATCGAATAGTTTATAGGTTAGTCGATGGTGTGACTTAAGCAGATCGTAATTGTCTTGTAAATTATCTCCTTGATTTAAATTGAACACAATCTCTTCTGAAATGTGCGTGGAATTTCAGAATCAGATGAGGAACATGACCTACCATGGGAAACGACAACGTGACGGGTGCAGCAGGGCGGCGAGGTGATGATGCTCCGATCGAAAACACAAACAAATTCTGATCGAAAGAAACTTTGTTATATGACTAATGGTGTTTACAAAACTGCGCGCTGGTGAAATAAAAACAGCCAGAGGAGAAAAATGCCGCCACCGTCGCCGCCCCGTATCTGGACGCGCCGGCGTGTATTTCGAATTAAGAACTTTCAAAACTGCACTATCGGCACATAAATTCCCGGTGTTTGCTCGCCCGCGCGATGCATTGTTCGTCAACACAAATACTTGCAGCGAGCTCGGGGTTTTTTTCTCTTGCTGAAAATCCAATTCATCCTATTCTTCATCCTTGAATGGAAACATTTTGTAACGGAGTGTTGGCAAGTGTTGACTGAATTGACGCATAACAATTGTGCACTTTGGATGGTGAAGAAAATAAATCTTTTTTGCTATTGCTTTTTCCGTGGGGGCATTGTTAATCTTGCGATATATCGATATTTACTTGAAGATTTATTTTTATACATAACGATAAATAATTAGTTGGTGCAAAGGAAACTCTCATAAATATTTATCAAATTTGACATGGGCATGTTTAGTGTTCTCACAAGAACAAACAGCAATTTCACTATTACTTGTTCATTTTAAGAGTTTCCATTTAAGGTTAAGATATAGAATAATAATGGTAATTTATTGGGTTTAAAGAAAAATTATAAAATACCTACAAATTACTAAGGAATTTATTAAAAAAGAAACACAATTCTTTGATTTTTACCAGCCAGAAGTTGAACTTGCATTAAGTAGCTGATAACTTTTTATGGATCAGAGATATTTGAATTCTGTAAAAACATTCAGAAAGTAGATTAACTACAGAATATGTATTTGATAGGTTATACTTGAAAGCTACGCTTACATTGCTAATTTTATGCAAATCAAATTCAAGTTGCATTTGTTTACAAAAGTTAAAATTAATGAGACTTCCAATTGATATTTTAAAAGAAAATTAACACATTATTAGATACAACATGTTATTGCTAACACAAGTAAGTTTTAGTTAAAAATTAACTAATTTATTAGTCCATATACAAACAAATTCTCGTTGTCTTCTTAAGTTTGAAGTCAATTAAATCCAGATGGTTTATATTTGTTGTATGAAACCCAACAAATCGTTGTACGTTTCATCAATATTTTCATGTGGAAACTTTTCCCATTTTTATTTATTCCCTGGCAAGTTTTTTTCGATTTGCGTTCTTCTCAACTTTTGCTCCAACTTGCACAGTTTATCTTCGCGGTGAGTTTGCTTCCAAGTACCAAACAAACGAATACCAATGTAGTCGATTGATCGAAGCTAACAAATTCTCTGCGAAGAAAACAAAAGTATAAAAGTCCGCCTCGAATAAACTTTTAATCAGGCAATCAATCATGGGATAAATTCAACTTGTATATTGACTATGTGTACATCTTTATTCATTACAATTGCTTTGCCTCCACGCAGAACAAGCGGAAATAATGTGTAGCTTTGGCGTTGGAAAATAAGAGGAATGCCTAGATTGGCATGTCGTCGCAGTCGTAGGTGTCGGCGGCAGTTTGGCTGCGACGCTTAGCTGCAAACTTTTTGCAGCTTTTTTGCCTCCCTAATCTCTCGCCACCACCGCGCAGTGGTGATGCTAGAAAAAAGTTTGTAGCGCCAAGGGCTGAGGATATTTTTCGTGCGCAATCGTAAATTACAACCTCACATGCCACACCATGAGCGGCAGCCCTTACGTGTGTGTCTCTTCGGAAACGGGTGGCGAGGAAGAAAAGCGGCGGCAGCGGCGGCGGCGGCGGCGGCGGCGCCAGTGAAGGTTGCAGAGGTATCGCCGGCGGAACCTTTTAAAAACGGTTACTTTTACCTTTTCCCCGGCAAACCAGACATTATTACCTACCCATTTTCATTATGTCAACGTGAACCGGCCGAAAAAATACTGAGCGTCGTGTGTGTGGAGAGCGGTAAAAACCTACAAGGGTACAAATCAACTGGAGGGAACAAAACAAACTAACTGTGGGGTGAATTATACCTTATAGACGTTCTGCAGTTAATGAAAACTTGTGAAATGTAAAAAAGGTTAATGAGAGGGAAAGGAGGGTGATGAAGGTATAAGATAGGCAACTCATACATCATTTAGATTAGAGAAAGGAATACGTGTAACAACAATGAAAATGCAATTTACTAAATAATATTATACAGCCATAACGGTGTCAGATTAAAAATTATGTATATTATCACAATATTTATTCTATTGATTGTATATTGTGAAGAAAAGCTTCAGTACTTTTTTTTTGTGCAAAAAAATGAATTTTGAATTTTTTATCTTTATTTCTAGACACGAATAGACATGCTTGGTATAATAAAGCATAACAGGGCAAATCAACTGTGGACACAAAACAACAAAAATTAGAAATTAATGAAAAATAAATGGATGTGGTGCATTAAGATAGGCAACCCAAATAACATATGAATTATAAACAAGTCATTTTAAAAAATAACCAATCCATTTTTATCTCATTTCTTACATTGAAAGATCATTCTTGATACGTACTAATTAATCATAATGCAATAAACATTATAATATTCTAAAATTTTCAATAAAAACAGCGTTTTTGTATTATTTGTCAATTTGTAAGTAAAATCTCCACTGAATTAAAAAATATTCTAATTTAATTATTCTAATTCTGTTTTTTTCTTTGGTAGACCATTAAATGTGTCCTTCTTGACAATTAACTAGATTTATCAAAAAAACCACCAACATCTTATCTAACCCATTTTTTGCGTTACTATGTTGTTATGTCCAACGGAAATAAATCCAAGTTTATCACAAAATGAGCTAAAGCAAAGTAAATCGAAGCGGCATCAGACACATATCTCAGATAGTTAAAAAGTTTCGGGTTGCCTCATCATCCCGTCATAAATGGCATCTATGACTGACCCATGTTTACTAGGCTGGAATTGCAGGAATTGGCAATTTACGACTAAACTAAACGGGTGAAAACTACTCACGATATTTATTCCCACCCATCACAAGGAGATAATGTATTATGAATTGGCTTTAAGATGTTTATTACGTTATAAAACGAACAAGAATAGGCTTGCTGGCTGGAAAGCAGATGTGTTAACGGTGTTAAGGGTTGTTAAAATCCAGATCCACATAATAAATATCTTGTGGATCATTGCAAAAGATTTACAAGTGTAGTACATATTAATGGCAATACTTTATTTGAATTCTTGTCTTTATGTTTCTTTTTATGTAATACATTTGCTAAAGTTTTAGGTTAAAGAAGTGGAATAAGTTTTAGGGTGGGAGAGGGTTTCTTGCTGGAATTATAGCGCCTGCGATTTTATTCTGCATCTAAGGCAGGTGAAGAGCAAAGAAGTTGAATGGATGATGCATTTGGATCATCTATTCAAGTTCATCCCACGGTCACCGTCCATCGCACACGTCCATGCAATCAATATTGATGGTCAGTAATTCCGCCCCGGCCCAGATTAATTTTACATGCATCGTTAGCTCGTCCACGTTCACGCACTGACAACATGATACGATATAAAGCGAATTATTGAAAATCTGTATATGATGATGATTTATTATTGGTAAGCAGTGGTGAAGCTTCCGAGAAGAAAAACATCTGTTGTTTGATTATTGGGTTGAATGTTGGATTATGTGAAAAAAAACAATTGATGTAATGTAGTATGTCATATTAAAAGAACAAATAGAAAACTAGTTAATCATGTAATGATATAAATGTGATACAATCAAAATAACTATTGAATTATTCGTAGATTATATATTGTTTATTAAATTTTGGAGTTTTGTTTTGAGGAAAGTTTGAGAAATTTCATAAATAATAATTAAACGCATGATGAAGTTTAGTAAGCAGTTTGGCTTAGTTTTCTTAGTATCTTTATGGTTAGGTCATAAGTCAGATTACTCTTAGGTTTGTTTCTCACACTTCCATTCCTAACCTAACCAACAGCCCTCCCACTTGTATATTTTTTTTAAGCCAAGCCTCAACCACCACTTAATATTTCCATTAGTTTTAAGAAACTTGTAGATTGTCTCTTTATAATTTTCGAAGTGGTCACAGATGATAGATGAAGAGATACTAAAGTACCTCTAGTAGCAAATTTTATAGTACAATCGCAAATTATAAAGAGATACAGAGATATGCATAAAATGGAAGAAAAATAGAGCTGATACTAATCACCATTTTATTATTCCTATAAAGTTATTGAGGTCAGAATTAGAAATCCACAGATTGTTGGTCCCGACCATAGGCGTGAATCACATTCCCCACTCTGCAAGACAAGCAGCAAAC